>BLKR01010952.1:0-42271 GCA_011170035.1 Teleogryllus occipitalis
CACACACTTACACTAATATGCACTACATATTCCGGGAGACCGGTCGGGAGCTTAGAGCTTGTCCCGACTGGGGCGGTGCCCCGTTGGTGGGAGAGTCCTGGTTAGGGGGAAACCCCACTAGCCGACGGTAGATCGGTGCCGGATCTCGCCATCCAGCAGGGGAAGATCACCGCCATCTCCCGAGAAAAAAAACATGCACTACACTAACTAATGACCGAAGTAGTTGACGCGCCCGGAAACACGAAAAAATCAATCAATCAATCGATGGCAGTAATATCCAGTTTCCCGTATTACCTCAATAACAATGTTTTGTTTCTACATCTCACGTTTCATTTCGGACACATGTAAGATATGTATATGTCACAATAAATGACAGATTCTTCTTCGAAGTGTAGGGTACACCTATTCGCAGTTTTCTTTCAATAAACATGTGGAAGGAAATTTGAGAAATTAATGTAGTTAAATATGTGATATATGCTCTTTATTTGTAGCTAACTCGTTAGCCAGAGTTCAGGCCGGTCACGTCCAAACGCAATTTCCGTCAGAGATGTTTCAGAGCATCAACTGATGGTCACTGCAGTGCCTGTGAACGGGAAGTTCAGTCTCGGCGGTGGAAAAATTTTTGCCATAGTTAGACAAGTAGGTCGGATTCTATCACTGTAAGAAGGAGAATTCTCAGGTAGAGGTCTTTTTTTGTCAAAAATGACTTGCTTAAGGGCGGGAATATATTTTCAGAAAATGCCGATGTCTATTACTATAACACTCGACGTAGAAATCATATTCATCAGGTGACAGTATCAACAGCTCATAACAAAAAATTCACATACAATACATGTACATTATTTTACAACACTTTGCCAGAGGACATTAAACGATTAAATTCAATAGAAAAGTTTAAATCACAAGTGAAATCGTTTCTGCTGCATAACTGTTTCTATACAATTAGAGACTATACTGAGCATCACAAGAAAAGTAACATTAATTTTAACAATGATACATAATGCATTATTTACCATTTGGACTGTATAAATGAGTATAAACAACCTGTAACAACTATTGTAACACAGCTTCCGGGTCAATGACCCCCATCTCGTTCAGGTTTTTCGTCCAGTTTCCCTGATCCATTGAGCAAATGCTGAGATGGCCCCTTGTTTTGCTTCTGGACATAAATGTAACTTCATTTTCTGTGCACGTCTTCTAGAATTCAGTGGGAAATACAATTATTCAAATTATCGTTTCCATGTTGTCGCGGCAGGAAGTATTATTCCGAAGGACAACATGGATAAGAGACCAAAATGTATTGCTTAATTATCCTTGAAAATTTTGATTGAAGATTTTATTGCATGGGGGCTTCTTTTCTTTCAATTCAAAATTCAAGTAGTATATGATTTAGTGTAGGGATCACAGAGTTTTGAAAATGTGCACACAATTCACTTTTCCCCATAGCATACGCAGTCATACGCAGTTTTAACTGTTTTTTGACATAAAGTAAATAAATAAATAAAGGTCAGTGACCGATGATTTTGTGTTTTTTTTGTTAACACCAAAGTGAATGCCAGTGCAGTACTCCCACAAGCGAGAAAGGAAACGCTCTCGATCTTTCCTTCCTCCTCCCTGCCCTAAACTCACCCCTTGTTTAGAAATCCCATACTTATACGCACTAGACTATCACATATGTAGAGAGACCAGTTGAGAGCTTAGACATTATCCTGAATGGAGCGGTACCCGTAGGTGGGAGATATCTTGCAGGGGAAAACTCCGCAAGCGGACGTGTACGTCGGCGCCAGATCTTACCATCCAGCGGGGGAAGAACGTCGCCAACTCCCATGATGATAACATGTACTACACTTACTGGTGTAATGACCATAGCAGTAGACGTTCCGGAAACAGAAAGTAACCACTCCATCAATGTATCCGGTCGCAGTCGTAGAAACTTCGCGTCCCTGCTGAAAGCCAGCGCATGGTGTGTTGCCTATCAGTCAGAGCCAAATTTCACATGTGGTACCTCCTTCGTAATATGAAATTCCCCACAACACAGTGTAACCTGCGATGCCTCTGACCGGGAGGTCCTAGGATCGAGTTCCGACGGCGGCAGGATTTTCGACACTAACTTTTCAGCTAGGTCGAATTCAGTCGCTGCCTGGCGGAGAATTCTGATCGGTAGTTTTCCGTGGTTTCGCCGATCAACACCAAGCGAATGCCGGAGCAGTACCCTAACAAACGGGCAACGGACCGCGCGCGATATTTTCTACCTCTTCCTTGTCCTATCCTCATCCCTAACAAACCGCGCGCAATCTTTCCTACCTCTTCCTTGTTTTATCTTCACACCTTATACACACACACGCACAGACACTAACATGCACTACATTACCACACATGTGGAGACACCGGTCGGAAGCTTAGAACGTGTCCCGGCTGGCGCGGTGGCTTGCTGGTGGGATATACCTGGTTGAGGAAATCCCACTAGTCGACGGTAGGTTGGCGTCGGATCTCGCCATCCAGTGGAGGAAGATGACAGCCACCTCCCGATGAAAACATGCACTACACTTACGGGACTAATTACCTCCGTAGTTGATGCGCCCGGAATCAGTAATCTATCAATCAATCAATCAATTCAGTGGAAACAGGTTTTCTTCTAGGCACATACATGCCAAAAAAGTCTGTAACGAAATCCTGAGACATTGTGTATGCTTGCTTCTGCCTCTGTGAGATCCGTGCCCATGGGAGACTGTTCGCCCACTGCCCCTCCTTGGGGTCACGTTCGGCAAACCACTGCGCCCATTGTGCGCGTCTGGAGCCCTCTCGGCCGCTGCATATCGCGCGGTGCCATCGCTCCCATTGTGCGGGAGTACCCCCGGAGCCACCTCCGTATTGCTTGCTAATCGCAGCGTCTCCGATTGCGCCTTTACAGCTCACCGTCCTCATTCACCGACCTCATCACTTCTCCCACGACAAAACGAGAGGACAGAACGTGGGTATATACTTTACTTTCGAAGGGCACTTGTAGTTTTTTCCAGTTGGTCGACAGTTACTTCTAATCATTTTGGAATAATTTTATGAAAGATGTTGACTTGAATCATTACAGTTGATCAACTTGATCATCATACCAACAATTTAATTGTTTGTCTATAAAAAATGTTTCTTCCGTGACTTCAACATCACAGCAGCAAATCAACAATCAACAAACACGATAAATCACTTTTTTGAAGTCACCTTTTAAAGCATACATTTATACGTTAATAATTGTCAAAAAAGTGTGGTTTCCTGGACTACACTAGTAAAAGATTTTCATCCGACTAATATGCTAAAAATGTGGAGGTATGATATACAGTATAAAGTCGTACACAGTACAATATTTAAAAGAAACTTATGATCTATCAGGACAATAAACATGACAACAATGCTTATGGGCCATAACGTTTTACATTAAATATAAAAAATACGTCATTTGAGTAAGTCGAAATTTTTCTTTTACTACGGTAAGAAATGCCTACATTAAAAACTAAATGTTCAAAAATAAACAACGCCAAAAGCTATTTCGTGAACATGTTTGAATAGGTTCATTTTCTAGTCACGCTTAAAAAGGTTCACATCTTTTATTGTCACAAACTATTTTGTTGTGTAATGCCTACAAACTTTCGACATTCAGGACAATCTTCACATCATTTACACCACATACTAGCAGTATCAATTCCTTAGGTTGATTGAGTCAACCCATTCACCGTCATCATCATTCCATTGTATACACAACCACTGTAGTCCCAACATTCATTTCCATTCAACATTCTATATCTTTAAATGTTCGTCGCGTTCTAATAAATTCTCCATTGGCTCTCCCAAATCATTCCAACGGTCCGCTTTTCCCTCACTCCATCCGTTGGTCTCTCGTGAGCCCCGCCGTTCCGCCGCCGCCCCTCCCCCTCCCCTCCGCCCCCCTCCCCCACGATTAAACGGGCGGCGGCGGCGGTGGCTGAGAGGAATCTTTCCTCGGGCTCGGCGAGCAAATCCGCTGGATCCGCTGGGGCCGTCGGAGCCAAATCCCCTCCGGCCGCGGCGGCGGGCACCGGCCGACGGGGCGCGGCGGGGATGGCGACTGCGCAGACTGGGGAACGTGGGGTCTGCGAAGGGGCGTGGTCGGCGATGCCGGTCAGAGCAGCGAGAGCGGTGGGAACGGTGGGAGTGACATGCCTGGGGGATGGCGTAGGGATTGGTGGAAATGATGGGAGCGGTGGTAGTAGAAGTGGTAGGAGCGTTCGGAGTTCTGGGAGAATGAAAGTGGTGGGAATGGTGGGAGTGTTGGGGTTGGTGGAAGCTGTGAGAGCGATGGGAACGGTGGGAGTGATATTACTAGTGGATGGTGGATGGCTTAGGGATTGGTGAGAATGATTGGAGCGGTGGTAGTAGTAGAAGCGGTGCGAGCGTTGGAAGTACTGAGAGAATGAAAGTGGTGAGAGTGATGGGAACGGTGGGAGCGTTGGGGTTGGTAGGATCTGTGAGAGCAATAGGAATGGTGGGAGTGACATGCCTGGTGGATGGCGGATGGCGTTAGGTTTGGTGGGAATGATGGGAGCGGTGGTAGTAGAAGTGGTGGGTGCGTTGGGAGTACTGGGAGAACGAAAGTGGTGGGCGTGGTGGGAACGGTGGGAGTGCTGGGGTTGGTGGGAGCTGTGGGAGCGATGGGACTGGTGTGGGTGGCAGGTTTGCAGTGGAGAAGAGGTTCGAGTGGAGGAGTATGACCGAAGCGGCCGTGATGACCACGGGAGCTAAAGGGGAAGGCTGGAGTTTCGAGGGAGAGCGCGGTGTGAGGGTGGAGAGGTAGACGAGGCCGGTGCGCAGAGTAGGGACAGTGGGGTCCGTGAGGGGGGCGGGGCGGGCCATGCCGTCGAGAGCAGCGAGTGCGGTGAGAACGATCGGAGTGCCATGAGAGGTGGATGAGTTAGGGGTGTTAAAAGTGGTGGGAATGATGGGAACGGCGGTAGCGGTAGAAATGGTGGGAGCGTTGGGAGTACAGGAAGTGGTGGGAATGGCGAGAGGGTTGGTCTAGGTGGGAACGACGAGAGCGATGCGAGTGGTGGGGGTGGCAGGCGCGCAGTGGGGAAGTGGACCGAGTGGAGGAGTATGACTGGAGCGCCTGTGAGAACGACGAGAGCTGCGAGGAAGGCGAAGTCGACCAAAGGAACGGGAAAGATGGAGTTTGCGACAGAGAGGAGATTTTGGTGAGGGCGGTAGAGTCAGAACATACCGAGACACTTAAGAAAGGTGGTTCAATTGGCATAAATAACAAGTGCAGCATGAGAGGCGGGAGGCTGTAGGGAAGGGCCAGCTCGGTTTGCAGGGGTACGCAGAAAAACGGCAACAGTGTGGAGTCTGGTGGCACCTGGGACGTTGAGAGCATGGGAAGCAGCTTGGTCAGGACCGGCAGTGAAGCGCCGGATAAGAGAGAAAGTGGTGGATGGTGGAGGTACGGACCTTTCACGGAAGCAGGAAACTGCGTCTGATGAGGAGGTGGTGGTAGCAATGGATGGCAGAGAAGATATGAGGGATCAAGGAGTGAGTCTTTGTGAATGCGGTGCATCGGAAAAGAGGTTGATCGGGGAATCGCTGAATCGGGGAGGCGGAGCGTGGGGTAAGCAGAGAAGCAGGCACCGGGGATGTGAGGTAGTGGGAAGCGGGACTTGAAAGAAGCTGAGCATCAAGGAAGCGGAGCATAGGTGAAGAGGGATATCGGGGAAGCGGAGTGTCGGGAAATTGGGGACACGGGGTGTAGGGGAAGCGGGGTATTGGGAAAGCGGGTTATCGGGGAAGCGGGCCATTGGGGAAGCGGGGTATCGTGGAACCGGGGTGTTGGGGAAGCGGGTATCGGGCAATCGGGATATTGGAGAAGTGGGGTATCGGGGAAGCAGGCCGTCGGAAACGCGGGGCATCAAGGAAGATAGACGACGGGGTAGAGATTGATTGATTGATTTTTTCGTGTTTCCGGGCGCGTCAACTACTTTGGTCATTAGTCCCGTTAGTGTAGTGCATGTATTTTCTCGGGAGATGGCGGTGATCTTCCCCCGCTGGATGGTGAGATCCGGCGCCGACCTACCGTCGGCTAGTGGGGCTTCCCCCTAACCTGGACTCTCCCACCAGCGGGGCACCGCCCCAGCGGGGACAAGCTCTAAGCTCCCGACCGGTCTCCCGGGATATGTGGTAGTGTAGTGCATGTTAGTGTAAGTGTGTGTGTAAGGGGAGAGGTTAGGACAAGGAAGAGGAAGGACAGATCGCGCGCGGTCCGTGGCCCGTTTGGTAGGGTACTGCTCCGGCATTCGCCTGGTGTTGATCGGAGAAACCACGGAAAATTACCGATCAGAGCAGCCGACCGCTAGAATTCTCCTCCAGACAGCAGCTGAATTCGACCTAGCTGAAAAGCTAGTGTCGAAAATCCTCCGCCGTGGGGAGTGTGAACCTAGGACCTCCCGGTTAGAGGCGCTGCAGTGACATCAGTTGATGCACTAAGCTACCGCTACCGGTACGGGGTAGAGGGAAGGCGTGGAAATGAGGGGGTCAGGGAAACGACGGAGCACGCAATCAGCCGAGCTGCGGGAGGCGGAGGTGTCACTGCAAAGTGAGTGGTGGAGACGGCGTCGGAGCGAGGGCGTTGGCGAGCGGAGTGGGCAGGGCGGGTGGCCGGCGACGGGAGGGGAGAGGCAGCACTGGCCCCGGGGAGATCTCGAGATAGCCTGCCTGCTCGATCGCCAACCCGCCGCCCAAAACGTTTGCCAGTTGCCCCGAAGTCCAGATGCTCCTTCCAGCCCAAAATTCCGACCAAACTGAGACAACTCCCGTTCAAATCTTCTTCCCGCCAAATATCCGCTGATACTTAATTTCACCCAAACGATTGCCCATCAAAACGATCACTGCCAGACATCTGCTCACCAAGATTTTCGCTCATCGAGCCCAAACGGCTTCCTAATACAACTCCTAAATTAAAAACATCTCGCTCAATCACTTTCTTTGTATATTAAGCTTGTGTCTATTCACCTACTCAACCAATTATTGTTCCGTCTTTTCCTTCCCCACCTTTTTTCGCCAGAACTTTCTTTTCAATAATTGATCAAGTGTGTCAGGATTCAAATCACTTCAATACATATCTCGTTACGTCCACATGTTATCTTGTTCTTTTGCACGAGCATATATCGCACAGTTATCAATCACCAAACACGCTTGTCATGTGCCCACCGCTCACAAAAATGTCTGTCCTACTCACATGCCCTCCTATCATTTGTTAGCGAATACTTTAGAAAGCTATTTTATGCCTTCCAGCGAAGATCGAATGCCATTATTACTACTCTAAATTGTTTATAACCATCTAAATTTCGCCAAATCGGCGATCATGGCGATAGCTAGTGCACAAGTTCTAATACTCATACAAACGTTTGCCATCTCATGTTCATTGTCATCTCGCGTACGTCGTTCTCCGGCTCCTAAAGATCTCTCTTCTCACCAGTGCACTGTAACGAGTCAAGATCTCTCAAAAATGTACGGTATACACCATAGAATCAACGGTCCTACAAAAAATAAATGTATTTTTCTGTTTTTCTATTCATGAATTTAATTCATTGAAGGGAGAAACTAAGAACTATTGCAGTACAGAATCACATCTTTAAAGTGGCAAACCCGCCTGCATACCTGCCTTCCGTATTTCAAAAATTATCCACCATTATAAACTCCAAAAAATATATGCAGCTTTTTTAACGTCTACATATTATTCATCATTTTGTTTGATGAATCGGTTCGACTAACTTGCAGAACGTCTTACTTATGCTATTAAAATGTGCCACTACTTGGTTCACAAGATGCCATGCCCCCTGGCTCTTAGTTACAAACACGGGGCGCTGCCAATTTGCCATCGACGTTCGTTGCTGTTTCATTTTTGGTTGTTCTAACGTTGCCAAAAATGTCCTCATTCTCTCGGTTACTGTTCTGTTCCTTATCTCTATCACAAAATTCCAAAATTACTCCAATCTAAATGCCATTCTATCCAAACACCCATTCATCCCCGCTTTCGCCTATTCACGCGTTCATTGTTACTTTTTTTCAATTCAACATTATATCATATTAATATACGGTTGCGATCATTTAATGCAAGAAACGTTTTTATTGAACACATTCATTCATGTGTACAGAACATATAGTACACAGAACATATAGAACACAGCACATTATCGTCGTCATCTCTGTATTTTAATTTTATAAATATTTGTGTTAATAAATATGTCTTGCGCGAATCCCATAATTTTAGCACACTTTCACCCGCTTACTCGAAGTAAAGGTCTATGACCTCACTAGTGTACATGTGACACTCATTCCGCTCACATATCTGACTTCCACATTTCAAACATTATCCAAAATTATACGCTGTATTAAATATTTGGACTATTTAAAGTCTTCCATCCTTTAAGTCTGATAACAGAATCAATTAACTTGCAAAACTTCTTATTTTACACGATCTTACTTCTACCATATTAATAATAAAATAATAATAACAATTTTCTTTGTGACGAGGGTCAGGAGGCTTCTAAGCATACTCTCCACATAAAGTTTCTGATAAATTTTCATTTACATAATTACAATACAACCCAAAAGTAAAACGTATTAAATGCAAATGCATTGTTTTTTGACCTACAGTTCCAGGAAATTTGTTCTATTTTTCGATCACTTATACATTCAATACGTCTGGGAAAAATACGTACGTAAACACACTGGAAAAACACACGTACTTTGTCGTTAATATAAAGTACATTTAGCATTATATGTTTTAGACTGCAAAATAAGGAATACCTGAAATCTAGATATTCTAGTCATGTATATTTTGTGTAATTAGATAACTTCGCCAAAATCTGAACTTTTCGAGATAACATCTTGTTTAAAAGGCGAGAAAATGCACAGAGAAACCGTTGATCGCGCCTTGTACAACAGAGGTAGTCATAGGGCAGTCTTGAATTAAATTTTTCAACCAGGTGAGGCTCTCTTCGCTTTTAACTCAAGTGATAATTTCTGATAATTTCAGCACCGCTAAAAGGCCAAGACACCAATTATTAGTTTACGATCCTGAAAAAATGCTGAGGTTATTAACATTCAGGAGTGATTTAACGGGTAGATGACAGAAATACTGTTGATGACATGGCGTAAAATACGTGAAAGGAGAGGTAAGGCAACCGGGAGAACCGCGAGAAATCCAGCCGAGACACCCTGCCTTGCTCACCACATATTCCACGTGAACTCTCCGGGGTATCGAAGCCAAGCCCCTACGCTCGAAGACCTTGCGTTAGTCATTACACCAATTCCTCGAAGCACGATCCCCTATCTCCACACCCACTCGCATCCAGGCTCACTAGGCGCCCGCTCGACGCCTTCTCCGTCGCAGCCGCCGCCGCCGCAGCCGCCGCCCCCGCAGATCCGATCAATGCAGAGGCCGCAGCGTGGGCCGCCGCGAGGCATAGCGGGTGGCCGAACGAACGCGTGTGCACGTGCGGCCCCGCTCGCGCCCGATTGCTCGCCTCTCCTGCCCTCAACCCTCCCCCGCCCCGCCCCTCCCCGCCCCGCCCCTCCCCCGCCTCCGCCTCGCCCCGCCCCGCTCCGCCACCGCCCCGCCCCCCAGCCCCTGCCCCTGCCCTGACCCTCAGACCCGACCCGCCCCCTTCCCGCGGGTGAAGCAACGCGCCTCCGGAAGTTCACGTCCAGCTCTGTCCTCCGCAGCCGGAACAGCGCCCCCTGCCCCCTTCACCCCCTGCTTCTGGTGCGGGACTCGTAGTGCAGCAGCCGGTCCGCTCGCTATACACCGATGGAAAAATGCAGCAGGTTCTTTCGGGGTTCTCTCGTTGTCTCTCTCTCTACCCCTCTCTACACCTCTACACCTCTCTACCTCTTTCTCTACCTCTCTCTCTCTCTCTCTCTCTACCTCTCTCTCTACCTCTTTCTCTCTACCTCTCTAATGATCTCAGCAGTTGACGGGTCCCGAATCACTAATCAATCTTACCCAGTTTTCTATCCATTAGTAGCACACTTACATATTTGGTGTCGGTGGTTCCTTTCAAATAGTACAAAACCCATATTTTTCCTTAGGTATCCCTTATGTTCTATTTGGGCAGTTTGGATCCACTGTGCCGCTGGACGTCTCGACCAAAGCGCCACCAGCAGTCCCCCCCCCTAGTCGGACCGTGTGCATTGCCTGCTCACGGAATTTGGGGACGGCGCTCAGATACGTTAGAAACAGGCCATCGATGGGTTTGCCAACGCCTGAGAAGACCTCTCCCCCCCCCCCAATAATTAGCATGTGCACTATTTTTACGACCGCCCAAGGGATCGCTTAATGGGTTTCTTTTGGAACTTTTGGACAGTTTACCGATACCTTAACTTCATTTTGATAACGTCAATAAATAATTTCATCTCTCCACAAAGAGTGCAAAATATCTAACGCCTCCAAGTTGCTCCTGCCCCAATCCAGATCACCCTATCGCAAAAGCCCACGATGGATACTCAAAAATCAGTAATAGTTAATTTTAAACAGAACCAAAAGGATTAAATATCTATATATTACTAATTTTAAATGTGTGAAGAAAAACAAAGAAAGCTATGTAGCCTTCAGCAATGTGTACATTTTCAGGTTCTTGGGAAAAATCCTTGAACAGTAAAACAGTTTCGGCTGTGACTGAAAACGGCAAATATTTGAATGTGTTATTCCGCCTCTTCTCGTGCCGTGCATATCCACCGAATTCGGATAATCGGTGCGTCACTGTTTACGACTCAGCTGATGTCATGCGAAAGCAAGGCTCCTAGTACGAACCACCCGCTATTACATATTTGCTACATGCGTTATGGAATTTTTTCAATATTCTCAGTTAGTAAAGAACTATTGTACAGAAAATACACTATATGATGTTACTGCAGTATTAGGGAAGACAGTTTTTGTGAAAAGGTTTAGTTTCTTTCTGCGGTACACGAGAGGTTTTTTTTTTGGGGGGGGGGGGGGTTAGTGTGCTGATAAATGTTACTATTTACTACTATTAATTATGCATTTTAAGTTCAGAATTCATTTGAAAATAAATGGAAATTCTTTACAATAAAACATGAAGTCGGCTGGTCATTACTCCTACAGTCCTTTGCATAAAAAACCTAGTTTCAGCTTCAGCATTTATCTAGGAGTATCACTTGTTATCGACGAGCAATTATTGTGCTCTGATAGGTACATATCTTCAAAGCAAGTCGGTTTAGTATCGCAGTGGAAAGTATTTATTAGATCAAAAGGCTGATGTTTCGAATACTGCGTTTAGCCTGGGTGATTTCATGACTTCTTCACAGCATGTCTGATATGTACAACCCAATGTGTCACAACTTTCTGAATTTAGAAATGACTCCTTCCTTCATAAGGAGAATTTATCAATGACTCACTTCCTTTTAAGAACTAATATGAACCTACGGGTCCTTCGGTGAACAAAAACTAGTTGTGCATCAAAAGCACATATTTTCAGCGCATATAGCACATGTAGTTTAGCAAAAGCACATATAGTTCAACGAAAATGAAACCTGTGCCAGGTTTAAGTTTCATCTACTCTATCCTTGCAAAAAGTTAAAGACAAATGTCGGTGACGTTTTGAAAAAAAAGTTCAAAACTGCATTAAATTCAAGAAGCAATTCAGCAATACTCGTTTTCTTAAAAGGTTGTACGTGGCCTTATTTAAAGATATCAAATTTCAAAATAGTTTTTATTTAATAAAACCCTCTTTCATCAATACAGAACTTTTGCAATGTTCAGTTTTTGTAATTTCGAAAATACAGAGACTGCGCAGAATACGGGACCAGCAACACATTATTTATCATCCTTTGTTACACACGAAAAGAATCGATAAAAAAATTCGAGCCGTTTTCAAGAAAATAATTGTTTTAAATATACTTACATTTTATGCAAAATTACGCAAAAAAAATGCTCACATTTTCGAAAAACTTTTCATGAAATTATTTCAAGATCTGTCTTTGAACAGGTTTCATTAAGAAAACATTCACAAACAAATCTCTATCTTTAATATTGTAGTTGTGGGCCGACATCGAAATATTTTTTCAATTTTAAAAAAAAATTAGTGATTTCAAAATCAGAAAAGTGACTCACGCCATTAAAAATAATGGCGTGAGTCACTTAAAAAAGCGTTCTCTGTGCCGTCCGAATAAAAAATATTATTTTAAAAATCGGAAAAATGTTTGAGAAATTTTTGAAAATATTGAGGCATCATTAAAATATCCCCCAAAATCAAAACACCCTTTTCATACTCGTAGGGCTTGAGTTTGTTTAAATCGATCTCTAAATGTCAATTTTAAAGAAAATCATCTGAACGGTTTAGGCGCTGGCGCATCTAGTAAATTGACGAATTAAATTAATAAGTACTCTAGTAAATCCAGTAAGTTGACGAAGATGAATTCAGTTATTTCACCATTATCCGCTAACGTTGACCACAGGCAAATAGACAGATAGTCGCTACCCGACAATCACTTTTTCGATATCAAGGACTAACAAAACATTGATTCTGACTACACAATGTGCTTAAGAAAGTAATTTATTACATATAGAAGTAATCCACGTTTTTGTTACCAAGGTCCGGCAATACAAAATGACGAAAAATCGCTGGTTTCCGGCGCACGTTTTCAATATTTTATCTTCTTATGAAGTGAAGCGAGAAAACAGAATACATGATTGGCCTAAATAAATCCTAGTACTTTTCCAGGCAGCCAAGTCATGGCGAGAGATATCATTTAATTTAAAAATCAACAAAAACACACGTGTCTCAATGAGTAAGCCTCTTTTTCAGACCGAGTCGTAAATATATGAACGGACACTGCAATGGCAGTGTTTCGAGATTAAGTAATTAATGGAAAAGGACAAAAGCAGTTTAAAAAATGCAAATTTTCTTTAAAATTATGTTTGATTAAGACATAGAAAACACATAAACCAAGTTTCGTAATTTTCCTTCACATTTAGATCAACATTTTTGATGTTACTCTTTTTACACATAAAATGTTTTGCTCTGGCATAACTTACATCGCCTTCAGGATACTGTTTCATATTTCTTAATAAGATGATTTGTGCCATCATGCCTTGTAGTGTTCGTAACCACAGACTTCCCTGGATGTCCTAGATATGTATTTATGCCGACAGGACTTCCTGATTTCATGAGGCGTCGTGCTATAATCGATTTGAAATCTAGCGGGTTCATTATGTTTTCAGGTGAAATTTTCAATTTTCAGAATTTACTAAACAGCTATTCAAACTGTACATAAGTAATGGTTACCATCATTTATCTTAAGAATTTGAATTCTTCAATTGACAATTTCTTTGTAGTACATGTCCACTCCTCCCATATTTTTGATGCACTAAAATAGAACTTCTGTCTGTCTTACGAAAATGATTATCATTCCATTTCACTATTGTAATGTTATTATTTTTATCAAATGCACTGTCATAACTTCCTCGACTTATTTTCTCCATTGTAGTTTTGTCAATAAAATTGCATTTTCCCCCATGTCCTTCACAGATTGTATCAGTTACAAAAACTCCTTTTTTCTTTAGGGACAAATAAATCGAAAGAAGAAAAAATATCAAAAAATATTCTGATATATATGATGCTTGATGCTTCTTTCACTACTTCTAGTAATTTCGTCACATTCCTTTCACCAAAACTTATAAGCTTATCAAATTTACTTGAATTCGCACCTCCATAGCTTTGATATTAGAAGAGGTAACCATTTGATGAACAAGGTCACCAAATTCTGAAACCTTTCCTTTTATAAACATTTTGAATGAATACCTATTGAAATATTTAACTAATTGGTCATTAATGGATATATTGTAATTCATAATACCGAACAGAATTATGAAGTCATGAATTGTTTAATAAGAATCTGTTACGATTCTTTTTTTTACAATTTCTCCTCCTTTAGTTTCGTCTTTAGAGCAATACATGTCTTGTAAGGGAAAATTTTTGAAACCTGATAAATATACAATTCCTAAACAACTATTTAAGACACTGATAGTGAAATCGAAGTTATGACGATTCCTTGAGTTTGCATAATTTTAGAAAAGTCCATTATTATTCTCAGAAGACTACTAGAGCAGTCAGAATCCGGATGAATCCGAAACGCGGATAACCTTATATTCACGTTTCGTTCACGATTGCCATTAATGTTTCTAATTTCTAGAAATCAGCTGGCAGGGAAGCCCGTTGCTTTCATCCTTTGTCTTTTTGCCTGCAAGGTACCATGCTCTGCAAAAAGTGTTCGGAATTCCCTAAGCCGCTTTACTTCTTACTCTCAAAATACAGCCTAGTGGACACGGTGAGACTCCACATCTGGCCAACCCAACACGAAAAGACAGTAAAAATTACAATGTGTCCAAATATTGTTTATACAACTGCGAATATTAAATGCTTAAATAAATATTATTGTGGAAAACATGTTAAATTTTTATTCACAATAAAATATGCATCTCAAACAAAAAAGCTATTTATACATACAAAATAGATATTTGCCAAAACATAACATTCTCCTTACTAAAAAAATTAAATAAATAAATTTACTAAAATTTAGGTAATTAAGAAAGCACTAAAAATAAATATAATAACATAAATTTACATTTTTATCCAAAACTGCTTCATAATTAAATTAAGAATTTTTTGTTGCGTTTGCGCTACGTTGGAATGGGTTAATGAAATATGGTCGGCAATGTCTATGCAAATGACTCGTCAACATCCGCACACATCGTTTCCGCGATCTGAATGTTTGTGTGTTGCCAGTTAGCGTCTGAAAATGTTACGAGACGACGCAAGTATTCAAAATATATTCAAATAAATTGAGTCTTATTCATCGTCACAGAAAACCGCAATTTATATTGGTGAATGGATTTTGGTAGATACGGAAAGTATCTCAGAACGTAATTAATTTAACTGGTACTTCCAAGTGTTTGTTCCACTTAAAATTTCAATAAAATGAAATGCTCCATAAGTAAATATTGCATCTTTAATCTGAACGGTTTAAGTCAACGGTCTGTACAGCTTTAAGTTAACGATTCATTTGATGGAGTAACTTCAGATTTGTAATGCGGGTAATAAGTTTTCATTCGATATTGTCTTCTTGTTGTTATATCTATTACTCTTCTCCTTTTTAATATTAGTATTATTTAGGTTAAAATTATTTATACTTATTATTGTGCATTAAATGTATATATCAAATGCATGTACTATTTATTTATATCATGAAGATAAGTGTAATCTCTAAAAAAC
This sequence comes from Teleogryllus occipitalis, assembly GCA_011170035.1. Taxonomy (NCBI): domain Eukaryota; kingdom Metazoa; phylum Arthropoda; class Insecta; order Orthoptera; family Gryllidae; genus Teleogryllus; species Teleogryllus occipitalis. Next base: position 15,309 of record BLKR01010952.1, read on the forward strand.
TGAGTACTCCATTTAAATATCTGTCAGTATTTCGGAATGTGGAGTAAATGATGGTCGAAGTTTGACCAGCGTTGCAATGAGATTGAGAGCTATCGCTTTCGAGTTTCGAGTCCGGCAGGGAAGTGCCATCGACAGCGCGATCTCGTCGGAACGACAGGGTCGCGGCGTACAGCGACCGGTAATGAATTAGTTTCGCCTGTTTGTCCGCACACCGCCGAGAGCGAATGAACCAAAACCGCAACGCAGGCGGGACTTCACTTCACCACGCAAACGAGCTCTGCTCACACAAATCTGACACTTTTTCGCTGCGAGTTGCAAATGGACGGAAGAACTCCTGCGCACAGTGTGTTTTACTGTTCTCTATTTTGGGAATTCATCACGAAACTATACATGGAACACGTTAACGTGAAAAATAGTTATTGTTAGTGAAACGCATTCATATAACTCCCAGTAAAAACTATTTCTGGCTACTACAGTAGTTGCTGCTCCACAATTCATTTCGTCCTATAACATCGGTCACTGTCATTATATACGTGAACTGGGGAGGGGGCGGTCGAGCGGGGTTGTACGTGTTTTTATTTTCCGTCGTAAACATTTAAATCGCGAGACGCCGATGGCGTGTTTGCTTGCGCCCGGTCGAAAGGGCGGAACGGCCGCGACGCGATCGAACTGATTCGTATCGATACGAATTTCGTGAATCGCTTCCTTCGAATCGTTCACAATCGAGGCGGCGGGGAGTTGGGTGGCTCCGTTCGAGGGGAATTCGGATAAAAGGCCCAGGGAAAGAGGCAGCGAGGGGTTGAAGAAACATCCGCAGAATCTGTTAGGGAGTCGTGCAACCAAACGAGACGGCTGCCATTTCTTTGCGTCTCCGTTCTGCCGCCCCGGCGCGAAGCCAACGGCTGGTGACATTACAATCGCTATCGTGTTTGTACGTGTAGTTATACTTCGATTTATTTAACGTGGCGCCTCAAGGCCACGAACTGGATGACTTGGGGGACACTGTCACCCAATCGTGAGCTTCGTTACAATTAAAATTTGTAGTATTGAAGCTACCGATTAGATGACAATGTCCCCGTCTCCTTGCAGCTCGCGGCCTTGAGGCGCCACGTTAAATAAATCTACGTAAACTGTGCAGTTACCAACATTAACTCGGCTGCTTCCTCTGTTTTTGTTGTAGAAATATTGTGCCTGACGTCATATTTACTACATTAATTTAATCGATAATATTTGTCTCACATTTCTTTTGGAATTAAATCATTTACCCTGGAGAGTTCGCGAAGGAGAATTTGGAGCTCAAGTTTCATTATTTCTTATTCAGTTTGGTTTAAAAATATTGTTTACCCTTATAATTTTTAAAACGTTTCCTCAAATCCAGCGAGTTCCAAACTTTTTCTTGCGCTGACTTTTTTAAAAGAATTGTTTGTCCCGTCGACTCCCACCTCTTTTCTCCATAAGATCAGCATACCACATAATTATAAAATAAACTAGTGGTGCTACAGAATGGAACACTTTCTCGTGCTGGTTAGTTATCCAATTTATTTGGTCTGAGCTTACTTTTCGGACTTCCCACATACTCTTGCCAGCTGCCATCTATCGCCACCCGAAGTAAATTTTTTGGAAAATTTTCAATTTTTGTTTTCTAATGGTAGAACTAAAATATTATTTTAAGAATAATATAGAAGAGTAAAAGCTCGTCCTATAAGGAAATTTTCGTTGACAAATTTGGAGACGTTTTTAAGAAAACATCGTTTTAGCTGTAGCGTAAATGCGAAATTTTCATTTTTTTTCTTTTTCTTTTTCAAAGTAATCTTTTGAGTTTTCGAAAAAAAATATTGGAAGACATTCGAAGCATTTTCGATTTCAAATGCAAAAATGACTATAAATTGCTGAAAATGTGTATACTTAAGACGTGAGAAATATTTCAAAACAATTACATTTGTGTAACTTTTGAAAAAAATTGAGCAAAATGACTTTCATGACATTTTAGACGGTGTAATTAGCACTAGTGAGGAGCAAATAGTCACATATCTCTTCTCTCGCTGAGGCATACCCGACCAGGAGCCTCGTCGTCTGTCTGCTTTGCCCCGCCCCCAGCGTTGCATACAATGCCAAGAATTCTCACCTCCACCCGCACCATCTCTTCTTTCCCCAGCCGTCCTGCTCTAGCCGCTCTCCCCTCACCGCTTCACTCTACTCCACCCCGCCATTTCCATGTTTCCCTGCCACACCTTCGCCATCCACCCTTTCTCTACTCTTTCTCTCCCTCCCATCCCATAATCCCACCCTTTCTTTTCCTCCTAAACCGTCTCCTTGCTCCTTCGCCGTTCCATCTACTCTGCTCCATTCCGCACCACACGTCCATTGTAGCTTTCCCTCACTGTCCCCTCCCCAACCGCACTGTCGAGAGACAGCCCTCCAACAGAAGCACGCACTCCCAGATCATTCCCGCCTGCCCCGATGTGCCCTTCACAACTTAATGCAGCCGCCTTCTCCATCCTTCTGCCCCATACCCGTTCTTCCTTATCTCGTTCTTCGATTTGGTTCATCTCGCACTTTCCGCGCCGTCTGCCTCATTCCGCTCTATACACGCCTTCTTACTATCCATTTCTCTCTTACAGTCTACACCCCGTTCTTTCTCACCTCACCATCAATGTAATCCTGTTCAGGACAGGGATTATGCAATTCGCCACTCCCCTCCCTCACACATTCATTTACTCAGTCAATAACACGTCTACAACACGTGTGTTCACTACCTGAATAATCCCTTCCCCCCAACACCCATTCCCTACCATACTGCTTTAATGGCGCAACCTCCCTTAATGGTATTCCCGCTTCCCACCCTTCACCACTTCCCACTCATTTTCCCGTTTCTTTTCTGCACATCTTTCGAACACCATTTCTTCTCACGTAAACTCCATTTCGCTCCGTTCCCACTCCATTCAGTCCCGCCAATTCCATTCCACCACCACTCCACTTTCCCTTGCTTCGCTCCCACTCCATTCCAGTCAACTCCCACTCCATTCCAAAACGCTCCCAATCACTGCGCTCCATCCCGTCCCGCACCAGTCACTCTCGTTTCCACATCGCTCACCATAGGGCGCACCATACTCCGATAATCCGGTCCCACACCATTCCACTCCGTCTCAATTTTACTCCTCTCCACTTCGATTCTCTATGTTTTGAACCAACTCCACTCAGCCCCGCTCTCCTTCTGCTCCATTCCGCTCCACTCCACTCTCACCCCACTCCGCTCAGCCCCATCATACTCCGTGCCAATTCCATTCTCCCACCACTCCACTTTCCCTCGCTTCGTTCCCACTTCACACCCCTCCTCTCCACCCCTCCTTGCACCGCGCTAACTCCACTCTGTTCCCACTTCACGCTGCCTCGCTCCGCTCCGTTTCCACTCCACTCCAAACCCCTCCTCTCCACCCCTCCATGCCCCGCGCCAACTCCACTCTGTCCTAGCTCTATTCCGCCTCGCTCCGCTCGGTCTCTATTCTATTCCACTCCACACCACTCCTCTCCACCCCTCCACACCTCGCGCCCACTCCACTGTCCTCGCTCCACGCTGTCTCGCTCCGCTCCGTCTCCACACCACACCACTCTTCTCCACCCTTCCGTGTCCCGCGCCAATTCCACTCTGTCCCCACTCCACGCCGCCTCGCTCCGCTCGGTGTTCCTTCTATTCCACTCCACACCACTCCTCTTCACCCCTCCACGCCCCACGCCAACTCCACTCTGTCCTAGCTCCACGCTGCCTCGCTCCGCTCCGTCTCCACTCCACACCACTCTTCTCCACCCCTTACTGTCCCGCACCAATTCCACTCTGCCCCCACTCCAAGCCGCCTCGCTCCGCTCCGACTCCACTCCACACCACCCCACCCTTCTCCACCCCTCCCTGTCCCGCGCCAACTCCACTCTGTCCCCACTCCACGCCGCCTCGCCGGCTTGGCGCGCGCGTGCGCACCCAGAAGACGTTTTTTCCACCGCGATCACGACGTCCCCCGCCGCCGCGTGCAATGCGCTGCTCGCGACCCATTGTCTCTGCCGGCGCTTCGCTGCGCCACCACCCGCACCGCCGCCGCTCACAAAGAGGACGACAGCGCCGGTATCTTGGCGGCGGCGGACGGCGAGGCTGGGCGGGGGGGGGGGCGGAGACACACCGGATGCGGAAGTGGCGGCAGCGACGCCAGACGGCAGACGTCGCCACGACAGTGGAAGAGGGGTGAGTGGGAGGCGAAAGTCAAAGCAACCAGTAGTAAGTAGTGAGGTAGAAGATAACAAGTAGTAAAGTAGTGAAGTAAAGTTAATAGGTATAATATAGAACGTGGAAAACATAGCTATGCCTAGTTATAATTATAATTATAAAATGCAATTATGAATCGAAAGTGAATTGAAGGACGTTGACAAGAAAAGTTTGAGGATGTGTATTCACGTCATATTTGGTAATAAAATGTATAATGAAAACATGCAAATGTTTAACATGAATTTTCTTATTTTGTGGTATAATGAAATAATATAATGTACAATGAAGACAATAGAAAGGAAAAGAGAACATAGATGGATGAGTAGTAAATGGGCGAAGAAAAATAACTACTACATAAGAAATAATATTGGAAATGAATATAGGTTGATAGAAATAGGTAAATATGTAACATGTTTTAAAAAGATATGATATATTGTGAACACCAATTTGTGTTTAAAAGTTACAACCATTAACATGTAAATTTCTCTTACAAAATTTGAGTATGTATCTTATAAATAGATTGAAATCAAAGAAAATATTTCTAGAAGAAATATCACGTTATTTAATGCGTTATTTAAATGCGTTAAAATGCGTTTAAATGCGTTGTTTAAATGCGTTATTAAAATGCGTTATTTAATGAATCTACCGAGACCTTGGAACTGTGACATAAGTAAAACATCGGAGATAACAATGGTGAACAGAGTAAACGACAGTGGAGGTACGATAATAGGCAAGACGGTGGAGTTAAACGCAATGGCGAGACGGAAATGACGTAAGCAGTCGTAGTAAAAGTGAGAACAGCGGGGGAGACATCGATTCCATTAGCAGCAGTACGACAACGGCGGCATAGCCATCAGACACGGGCGCCGTTGTCGCGAAGACACTAGTGAGGGCTGCGACGGTGGCGTCGGCAACAGCAACGGCTTCGTCGCGGAGACGCCGTTCCAAGCATTTGACTTCCGCAACGTCACCAATACTGCCGACACGGCGTGGCGCCCGTCGCACAGTGCTACTTTGTCACCGCGCTCCCATTGTTGCGAGACAGCGGGTCAGCGATATAGCGTCTTCCCCGAGAACGGCGCCATTGCTTACGTTCCCACCCGAGAAAGCGGAGCGCGGAACGATGTGCAAGCATCCCGGAGGGTGGCGTGGAAATATAGGTGTCGAATGGAATGCTTTGTACAATGCTATTTGGAACGGTTTATTGTTGAGCGTGATATGTACGATTGCAAACACGCCAAGGTTGCGCCTTATTTTGAAATAAAAGAAATCGGCTCGTATATTTCCAGGAAACTGCGTTGAAACGGGGTTGTATAGAAGTTTTAGGAAGCGAACTAAGAGGCGTATATTAAAACGAAGTTGGGAAATAGTTCACGTCAAGACCCAAACGTCTTATCCAGAAACAAGTAGTAAGTTCTGATAACTGTATAGAGAAATTTAAATTACTTTTAGTTCATTTAAAAGTACGTAAGAGTTAAGAGCATATTACTTCGTACTTGGATATGAAGTTTGTTTAATTTAACAGTCTGTAAAAAATTCGAATCGCTAATGAGGCTAGTCCGTTTATATTGAGAGTTTAACAAGCAGATGCCTACAACAAAAGGGCTCACAACACTGCCTGCATGGCCCTCTTGATTAGACTGTACAAACTAAGCCATTATTTTTTAATTTATTTAGTCAAAAACAGTCAAAACTGTAATTTTAAATTATACAATGCAAATGTAAACTAATTCATTATACTATAACTTGTTTTTGTTAAAGTAAACATTATTTTTCTTTTTGACGATCAGTATAGTCTCTAATTGTATTGAAACAGTTTTGCAGCAGAAAATATTTTACTTTTAACTTAAATTTGTGTACCAATTTTAATTGTTTAATTTCATCTGACAATGCGTTGTAAAGTAACGTACATGTATTGTATGTGGATTTCTTGTAGTGATCTGTTGATACTGACACTTGATGAACATGATTTCTACGTCGAGTGTTGTAACTATAAATATCAGTATTACATGAAAATAAGTTCCTACCGTTAAGTAAGTCAGTTTTGACAAATACTACAGACTCATAAATAAATAGGCAAGGCAATGGTAAGATTCCAAAGCTCAATGAAAAGAGACTTGCACGGATCACGTGGATGGGATTTTTTAAAATCCATGGTACCCACACTTCATAATTCAAGCTATTACGGACATCTGGAAATGAAGAGCTTTGACTATTTTAGTTTTTCTTAGCAAGATAATATACTAGATGTAACCAGACATGAAGAAAAGATATGTCTGGTCTGACATTCTTCATAAAATATTGTATTATTAATTTTTTGTAGATTGTTTTTAAGCATAAGGTTTCTTTCCGAGTCCCAGTTTCCCGTTCACACTCCAACTTTGGTTCACGTAATGAAAGTGTAATACTGAAAATGATATTATATTAGGTTCTAGGCTTACACCAATACCTGGAGTCGACGAATTAGTCTGACAGATTACTGTGCGTGGTATCATAAAATGAATGATAAACTAATAATAATGGGAGGTAGGGATAGGGAAGAAAAAAATGCCGCGAACCCGTCGTGACGAAAACAAATTCCACATTGATCGATCGGGAGTTGAACTCAGCCCCAGCGTTCAAAGGCAATCGGGGTCGCATCAAGGAGGAAGGTGGAGAGATAAGACATTGGTGTCGGCACATAAGGACGACGAGATATAGGATTTATGTTGAGATATAATGATGATTAGTGAGCATGAAGATGGAGACATGATGAAATATAGTAAGGGAGAAACTGTCTCGAACCCGCTTTCTCTCAAACAAATTTCACAGGGATCGACCAGGATTTGAACCTGTAATCCGAGAGATACCCTCTCTTACCACTGAAACACGAGTCCTTACATAGGAACATTGAATAATCAACATTGTGGCCCGAGAGCTGAGATTTCACCAGGTGCCTGTCAGAAGCAACAGGGCGTTAACAACAAGCTCGTTGGTTGGTCTGCCCGCGGAAACGCGCGGCCGCCCGCCCGCTTGGTCACGTGGTCGGGTGGTGGTTGCCTTGGCACAGCCTGCTCTTAACCAGAGCAGCGCAAAAGCTGAAATCCGGGCTAAAGTATCCATGGTGGTACGCTGCAGTTGCCTACATACCACTCGCTTTTCACTGGGCTAGGTTTAGGTGGCTCAAGGAATCAAATGATGCCACTGCAGTACCGGAAGGTCCTAGGGTTAGAGCCCCAAAGGTGGCAGGATTTTAAACACTACCTAGAGAGATAATTGAATTTAGCCGCTGCTTGGAGAAGAAACCTAACGACCGGCAGCTTTGATCGTTAGTTTTATGTAGTTCCTTCGAACAACACTAGGTGAATGACAAAGCAATAACCTAAAGACGGCTTCACACATTCGTTAGCGAATTCGAACATAGAGCAATCACTGGCCAAATCCCGAGTAATGTGGATGAGTTGCTTGCTATTTGCTGGCTAACGAACATTCGGTGTTCGACCTACCCACCGCGTGTCGGTCTTTTTGGCACATCAAAGGGAGCGAACATTCGCCGAACACGTCAGCTGCTCGGGACTGAGCGAGCACTAATTCGCTGCTCGGCGAATGCCGAATGTGTGGATCAAAAAGGAGCAAAAATTCGCCGAATTCGTCAGCTGTTCGGGACTGGGCGAGCACTAGTTCGCTGTCCGGCGAATTCCAAATATGTGGAGCCAAAAGAAGCGAACATTCGCCGAACTCGTCAGCTGTTCGGGACTGAGCGAGCACTAGCTCGCTGCCCGGCGAATGCCGAATATGTGGAGCCGTCATAACAAACAGGCTATGGACGGCGTCGGATATTTCCTTCCACTTCCTTCTCCTATCTCAACCCTTAAACTTGCACGCACCACACTACCCCACATGTGGTCGGGAGCTTAGCGTCTGTCCCTGCTAGAGTAGTGCCCCGCTGGTAGGGAATATCAGGTTGGGGAAAACTACCAATCTTACCATGTATGTTGATGGCGGATCTCGTCCTCCAGCCAAGAACGATCACCGCTATAAAATGCATTTCTATTTCGGGACAAACGCCCTAGGAGTTGACGCTTCCGGAATCACTAATCAATTAATCAATAATAATAATAATAATAATAATAATAATAATAATAATAATAATAATAATAATAATAATACAAATCTCAATAAGACAGAATCGGAGAAGATTTCAAAATACTAGAATTTGGCAGCAGAAATCCAACATGTTTGGCAACTGAGTAAGGTTGAAATAGTGCCAATAATCATTTTAGCCACAGGAGTGGTGACGGACAGATTTGCTTCAGATCTTACAAAAATAGGATTATCAAAAGGAATCTGCAAAACCATCCAAAAGGCTTTAATCCTACAGACTAGCCATATTGTGCGAAAATTCTTAAATTGAACGACGGACAAACATGAATTTCTTCTCCGTCTTTCCTCAGATCTGTCACTACCAGTTGCATTTGCCAGAGCCTAAGTCGTATGAATAGATGAATGGTTCTCAATGCTTACTGAGAAATGTACAGAAATATAAAATAATAATGTTAATAATAATAGTAAATAAGTAATCATTCATGCGGTGACTAAATCCTATCGCATCTGGGCTGGTTTGGGCTTGCTGAACAAGCATCGAAATAGACGGTTCGCCTTTGCGTAGACGCTTGATCAGGGTTGAGCAGCCCACTTGAACCTCCCCGCTCTAAATCGTTCCATCTCGTACGTGCAAGGCCGTTTCTCAGCAAACTAGGAGCGCAAGACTCTCGTACTGTCGGAGGGGGCAGCTTATCCCAAAACGTCGGCTACAGCGCCGCAGCGGCGGCTCCACGCACCTCCGCACCCCTTCTTGCTTAATAGGGATCACTCGGTCGGCAGGCTCCCTCGATCCGCGCGCTGATTCTTGTTATGCCCACGCTCTGCAACGAGGGCTGGCTAAACTTTTAATGAGATTGCCGCGTCTATTTCCAAAACCCGACTCCGCCGCCGATGTCGGCGCAATCAGCTAAAACGTGCGTCTACGGACAATGGTAGGCGTACGAGGGCCTGCTCTAAATTATTTTAGTACCCGCTGCGGTATTCTCCCCCTCCTTTCCCAGTCTCTCTCTCTCGCACACTCTCTCTTTCTGGCTGACCCTGTGCTGTTTGACTGCCTTGCCGCCCGGCGTGCCGGTCGGCTGGGTCGCAAGAGCGCTAAGTATGCAGGCGAGCTGCCACAGAGCACGTTGCAAACGTGCGTTCGCTGGCGGGATTCTGAGAAGCGGTAATTGTCACTCTCTCTGGATTCCGTTTAGCAAGAATCGCCGAGTGTCATGCTGCAATGCCACCCAGTGATTGGAGCAATGAATTGAACTCTGAAATGCAATTTCTATTCCCTTTGTGTCAAACCACAGTCCTTACTTTTACTTTACTTTTTCTCCCTCTGTTTCTCTCTCTCTCTCTCTCTCTCTCTCTCTCTCTCTCTCTCTCTCTCTCTCTCTCTCTCTCTCTCTCTCTCATCTATCTCTATATATCTAGCAATCTAATTAAATTAGGAAGATAAATAGATAGATTCTCTCTTCATGACTTTTACTTTACTCTGTCTCTCTATTTCTCTGTCTCTCTATTTCTCTGTCTCTCTATTTCTCTGTCTCTCTATTTCTCTGTCTCTCTATTTCTCTGTCTCTCTATTTCTCTGTCTCTCTATTTCTCTGTCTCTCTATTTCTCTGTCTCTCTATTTCTCTGTCTCTCTATTTCTCTGTCTCTCTATTTCTCTGTCTCTCTATTTCTCTGTCTCTCTATTTCTCTGTCTCTCTATTTCTCTGTCTCTCTATTTCTCTGTCTCTCTATTTCTCTGTCTCTCTATTTCTCTGTCTCTCTATTTCTCTGTCTCTCTATTTCTCTGTCTCTCTATTTCTCTGTCTCTCTATTTCTCTGTCTCTATTTATCTATTTCTCTCTCTCTGTCTCTCTCTCTCTCTCTCTCTCTCTTATTTTTGTTAACTTTGAGTATCTTTTCCTCTTCCTTTTGTCCACACCATACTTTATCTTACCCTTTATTAGCGTACTTAAACTTTGTCGCTCATTTTTGCATTTAATGAAGCCTATTTACAAAGTATATTTTTGGAACTTCTTTCTACTTTATACAAAGGCACCAGTACAACGGACAATATTGAAAATATGGGAATCTTGTTGTAGTAACGAGAGTGATTTAGAAATTTGTGGGCACTTTTAAAAACTTGAACGAAAATCGATGGATGGATTAGTCAAAATCGAGCGTAAGCTATTAAAACGCTCAATAAAATCATTGCTTCTGCATGTAGGTATGATGTGCTTTTCGAACCCATTTTAACGTCGAAAACAAATTCAATCCGATTAGAAGATTCTAGCCACAATATCAGCAAACAAAAATGTCATTTCAGCGTTGTTTTATTAGTTTTGTTTTTAAATACAACACTCAAATATTCTTATTAAGAACAACTCGAGTGTATGTTGGTTTGCAAACATTGCAAGAGGGGGCTTATAAGTATTTTGACACAGTCTAGCTCTGAGCCCCGGCCGCTTGCATGCATAGTTCGTTGACGAAAACTGATACCACGCACCCGCTCTATTTATCTTGTACATTTTATGCACTTTTACGTGACACTGAAAAACGTACATGTCTGCGTTTATACAGAATAATGAAACATCAGGTAAGGACATATATTTCCAGCATCAATATATCAGGTACACTTCCTTTGAGAGAAATTGAATCAGATTATGAGATCAAAATTTTAAAAAAATGAAGTAGAGTTGATGGAGTGATTTCCAAAGTGTCATATATATATATATATATATATATATATATATATATATATATATATATATTTCCGCTTGTTTTCTAGCTTTACTTTGAATATGTTCTTAAGACACTTCTCCATTACTTTGCCAAGTATTTGTATTCTAAACTCTCGCTTCACTCTTATTAAAAGATAACCGTAAACTTGAACTATAAAGGTTGAATGGGAATTCTTTCACGTCCAAAACAAACTCTGTTTAACGAAGATATGTACTTTGAAAATAAACTCAATTACACAGACCTTTTAACAATATTCTAAACACTTTTCGAATGTATGACATATGTGTTCTAAATTTCTAGTCGTGTAAGTGCATCGAATCGTGTTATCTACTCAAACCAACAAAGCAGAGATCAGATATGCCCACAAAAACCACCACACACATCCCCAGCATCCCTACATCAGCTCCGGAGTGGGCATTTTCCCAAGCACACAAACAGCGGAATGGAGTAGAAAGGAGTCTCGGAGTGGCGGGCCGACGGAGGGCGAAGGGGTGGGAGCGGGGGGGTGAGGGGGCGGGGCAGAGGGCCGAGGGTGACGGGGAGCTCGCGTAACTCGACGAGGACAAAAGGAAGGAGGCCGCTCAGCCTGGCCCGGCGTTTTTGCTATGCGGAAACGCATTTCGGCTGGCGCAGCGTGGGGCGAGGGCGAGAAGGGGCGGGGCAGGGGGCGAGAGGGGGAGGGGAAAGGGGAGGTGAGAAGCAGCGTGCGGCAGAGGAGGCCGGAAGGCACAGGACGGACAGTGATAGGGTGGGGAGGCGAAGGTAAGAAGTGTCAGAACAGCAAGCGAGAGGGGGAGAGTAAAAGGGAGGGGAGAAGAAGGGTATACACATGGCGTAGAGTGAGAGGACGTAGAATCGAGTTATCGAGGGGAGTCGACCGGGAGCGGTAGCTCAATGCATCAACTGATGTCACTGCAGCGCCTCTGACCGAGAGGTCCTAGGTTCTGGTGGCAGGCTTTTCGACACTAACTTTTCAGCTGGGTCGAATTCAGTCACTGTCTGGAGGAGAATTCTAGCAGCCGGCTGCTCTGATCGGTAGTTTTCCGTGGTTTCTCCCATCAACACCAGGCGAATGCCGGAGCAGTACCCTACCAAACGGGCCACGGACTGCGTGCGATCTGTCCTTCCTCTTCCTCGTCCTATCCTCTCCCCTTTCACACACACTTACACTAGCATGCACTACACTACCACATATTCCGCGCGACCGGTCGGAAGCTTTGAGTTTGTCCCGGCTGGGGCGGTGCCCTGCTGGTGGGAGAGTCCTGGTTAGGGGGAAACCCCACTAGCCGATGGTAGGTCGGCGCCGTATCTCGCCATTGAGCGGGGTAGATCACCGCCATCTCCGGAGAAAAAAATGCACTTCACTAACGGGACTAATGACCAAAGCAGATGACGTGCCCGGAAAAACGAAAAAAATCAATCAATCAATCGATGGGAGTCGAGGACGAGAAGGGTCGGAACAGAGAGCGAGAGGGGAAGAGGAGAATTGTGTGAAGAAGGGTGTGACGGAGCAGGCAGACAGGCACAGAGAGCAGATTGATAGGTTGGAGAGGAGAAGCAAGAGAGAGAAGGGACGGAACAGGGATGAGAGCGGACAAGGGAAACGGAAGTGAGGTGCCGGGATATCCGAGCTGGTGGAAAGGCACAGGGCGGAGTTTGATAGGTCGGGGAGGAACGTGGATGTAAGAGACAGTTCACCTGCGAACAGTATTAAGATAGACAGATCGGGGAGGAACAGAACGTAGGGCAACAGGCAAAAATGGACAGAATGGAGGGCGACGGAACGAGCAAAGGGAGCTATATTTTACCTCTGCAGCATCATTGATTTGCAAACTTCAATATTCGAATTCTAATGGTGGCTGTTTTTGACACTTGCAACAAAGGTGGGTAAACTTCAAGTACTGTCTTGAGAACACTTCTATTGGCCGGATGCTTTGTTTGATAGTTCCAGTGCTAATTTTTGATATTGTCCCAAAGGAGAAATTAGGGAATGGGAAAAACCCGCAAGCCTACGAGTTGGTCGATGCCAGATATCACGTTTCGCTTCGGGGAAACACAGGCACGTCTTTGGGTATCACCGGGGGCGGTCGCTAAGTGCATCAACTGATGTAACTGCAGCGCCTCTGTTAGCCTTGATACTAGCTTTTCAGCTAGGTCGAATTCAGTCCTTCGCTGTCTCGAGGAGATTTTTAGCGGCCGGCTGCTCTGATTGTATTTTTCTGTTGTTTCTCCAATCAACACCAGGCGAATGCCGAAGCAGTACCCTAAGAAACGGGCCACGGACCGCGCGTGATCTTTCCTTCCTCTTCCTTGTCCTTTCCTCACCCCTTACACACACTCACACAAACATGCACTACCCTACCACACATGCCGGAAGACCGGTTGCAGACTTACAACTTGTCTCGGCTGGGGTGGTGCCCCGCTAGTAGGAGATACATGGTAGGGGGAAATCCCGTTAAACGACGGTAGGTCGGCGCCGGATCTCGCCATCCAACGTGGAAAGACCACCGCCGCCTCCCGAGCAAAAACACGCACTACAGTTACGGGACTAATGATCATAGTAGTTGACGCTCCCGGAATCACTAACAATCAATCATCAATCTTTGGGTATGGCATGCACTACACTTAAGACACTATTTTTACCTATTTAGTTGATTCTCTTGGAAACAACAAATTCTCACTTACTCTACTAAAACAGTTGTAGGCCTCCTCCAGTATTGCGACTCTCCCATTATTTCCCCTTCTCCAGCGTCCAGCGTGTCCCGCGACCTCAAGCGAATTCCTTCCGAGACCAGTGAGTCCTCTCCCGCTGCTTCCGGCTCCATAAATAACGCAATAAATCTCTATTCACGGCAGCCCCCCACATACGCGCGAGCCGTCGCGTCCCGTTAGTGTTGTGCGAGTTTTCTAACTCGACCGAGATGGACTACGCCCTCGATTCCTTGCGATAAGCGCGAGACATCGCGAGTGCTGCCCCCTAGCCGACGCCCAACTCCGCGCATCTTGAGATGCTGCGAGGGGAGGAAATGTATTACTTTTGCATGCGTAAAGGGAAGCGTCCCTAGCGACAGAAACGAAATAAATCAGTGGCGTAAGTGAGTTTAAGTTTACTCTAGGGTACTCTATTTTTTGTGGCTTGGAAATTTTTTGACATCTTTTGTATTAATTGTAAGATTCTTGATGTTACGCCAATATTTAAATGTATACACATTTCAAACTATGAACGGTTTCATGTTTTCTCTCTTTACGGTGCTTTTTCACGATTTGAAATTTACAATAGTTTCACGCATGCCTTTCACAAGAATTTACTAGGAAAGTATTTAGATGACTTTAACTGAGATTATTGGTTTGTAGTAGATTGTTGGTTTCAATTTATGGTAATATAATTAAGTTAAAATAAAATGAATTTTGTTTTCATCGTTTTTAATTGGATAAATAAAATAGCTTATACATTTAAAAAGTTTATTTATATTTATATGTAGTTGTCAATTTCTAACAAATCTACAACGTAACAAAAAATGCAAAATAATCCTTTGAATAAATTTGAGATTGGAAATACGCGTTTTACTTGGAAACTTTTGAGGGATTATTATTTTTATAACTTCGTTTTCAATTCATGGTTAAAAACAATATATATATATATATATATATATATATATATATATATATAATCACTTTGATAAGGTTTTCATCAAACAGTACCTGATCACATGTTTGTGGACATTTTCTATGAAAACGTACTTGCACAGTACAACTATCCTGTTATTTGATTCTTTGTCATCACAGAACTAAACGAAATTTTATTTTCACTAGTGAAACTTCACCATTTGAGAGGCTATATTGTACCACTATGAATGGGTAGATTTTTTATAACTCCATCTTAATCTCTATTGTTCGTAATTCATTTTCATTCATGTCTGATTCAACTGTCCGTGCATATCAAAGGGGAGTTGGTGAATTAACAGTATGACGCACGCCTGCAGCCGAATTGTATAGAGGGTCCCTAAATTATTATAAGCTTACTGTTTCTTTGTATAGTTGAATCACACGTCATTTCCAGCTTCTTTAACAACAATCAATTGTGCTATCATCCCAAACGGAAAAATAATTGTTGAAAATAGCAGTTTTCCATTTCATGAATACGCAAGGTATACCAATGCTTTTATATGTATTTTCGAATTTTGCTACGTACTTTTTTAAATCTCAGAAGAATGCCGACCCTTATATTTGGAAAAACATTTAATTATGCAACAGGCTAAACTGATCTAGAACAAATACACGGAATATAAAGACAATACTTATCAGTATTTCAAATAGTTATGGATTATCACTGCAAAAAACAAAAATGTGTTCTACTTCTAAAAAAATATGTCTTTTAGATGAAGCCCTCTCGCTAAAAATTGTCCACAAAGTTGCAACATAAATCTAAGTTTCAGTATTCCTTGAAAGTCTTATATGACTTAGGGTAACAACTGTTACCAATGCAATATATCTGAACGGGAGGGCCTATGTTTTGAATTCCGACGATGGGTAACTTCAGAGCTAGGCCGCAGTCATCAGGATAATTCCAGCGGCTGCCTGCTCTCACCAGTAGGTTTGCGTGGTTTCTACCATAAATGCAAGGCTACAAAACGAATACCGAAAGATCCACAGATCATGCGTAGTCTTTCTTTCCTCATCGTAGACTCGTCATCTCACCTTAATCACTCAAACACGTACACACTGCACTACCGCACAATCGGGACACCATTTGGGTGCCCTGGACGCAGATTCACCTGCAGGGAGGATGTCCCTCACATCGTACAGATCGGGCGAGATGTAACGTGCTACCATGGGAGACACCACCATCTCCCGCAATATACCATGCTCTACACTTAGGATTCCAATGACAAAAGCAGTTGGCTCGCCCGAAATAGTTGGAAACCTGAAATAGTTCATCATTGAATAAAACACCCATGACGTACGTGTGATATAACTCCAGCCCTTTCCTAGATTGGTCGCTACCAACTGTACGGAGGCGGACTAATATTTGAAATGTGTCAGTTAATTCTTTCATGAATGAATGAATGAACCAAAATATTTGGTGTTTGTAACATTTCACTTACGGGATTTTTATTCTCCATAATTGAAACATAAGTACCAACCGGCAATTCTAGTTATGTAATAATTTCTAACGAAAATCAGGCTAAAATTCGCACATCGAGTTAGAATCCCTTCTATTCTCTATTCTTTCTTCTTTGCTATATATATATATATATATATATATATATATATATATATATATACTAAATTTTTTATATAGATATTTACTCTTTAAATAACATTAATATTATTTAACACATATTATATTTTATTCCTTATATAGTACAACATTCTTGAATTAACATTTACACATTCAAAATACTATTTCATTTTCCACATATAATCAATACCAATTAGTTGCTCTGAGTATCACATTTTCTTTTTATGTCACATGACATTTAAAATTCATGTCAATAATATTCATCAAACAATAGTACAACATCTACGTCATGTCCCTCTCCTTGTAAGATCCGCTCAATGCACGCTCCACGGTCCCCCGTTAAGCTGCAGCAGATGACCGTCGCACGCGCGGCACCGCTCCGGGCGCCCAACCGCCCCCTCCGCCGCGTCGCCTGCAGGATTAGTCCCGTTCCGCCGAGCGTATTCATCTCTCCATGGAGCACCCCCTCCCTATTATTGACGAAAAAAAGAAGATTCCTATTCTCGTCGGCATCGGAAGCCCTTTCCGTTGACGCTATCGCGCCACACACGACCTTCCGCGTGCTTTCCGAGAGCTGCGTGCCCTCTCGTGCTCTCTGGTGCCCGCCGAGGCCGCCCCGTTATCGCCAAGACCCAGGCGTCGCTCATTAACGGAAATCGAGAAGTGGGGGCGGAGGAGTCTCGCTTTGCTTTCTCGGCGGAACGCAGCCATAAATAATTCATTTTTGCTGCCTGCTGGCGCGGACGGGGCGACGAGTGACGGGCTTTGAGACGACGAGCGGGCACGGGGGCGGGGGTAGAGGGCGGGGGTGGGGAATATTTTTTTCGAGCGATTGCCGAGAAGACGTGCTGGGAGATCGTTGCTGTTGAGAGATAAACGGGAAGAGCCTTGGTGATTTTCTGCGGAAGTGATTTATTATTGTTATATGATAGATGTTAGTCTTGCTTTTTAGTGTTCCCGTTATTATTACGTTGCGAGTTCTTCGATGGTAATAATTAGAGTCCGAGTGTTTATGATATATATTATATATTTATTTTTGTTTGGGTTATTTCCATGGAAAATATAAGTGAAGAATGATTTTATCAGCAATGACTAAAATTATGCAATTTTCACGTGCCATATACGGACATATTTTGACTTTTGAAAACCATTTTGTTATTTTCCGTTAATATTTCAAATTACGGTCATATTTTTCCATGCGTTTTTCAATTTTTATGATATTTTAATCTTTTTTGTTTCACTTTTGCATGCTTGCAGTCGTCTCCAAGAGATTTTTCACATTTCCTAATGGTTATCTAATTTCTTATAATTGTTGTACCCAATTATTGTCTGTTTTTGCTCTCTCGCTCTCTCTCTCGTTCTCTCTCGTTCTCTCTCTCTCTCTCCCTATCTATTTATCTACCTCTATCTATCTAATTAAATTAGGAAGGTAATATAAATAGAAGGAGAAAAAAGCGAAGAAAGAACCAGATGCAACCAAAATGCTAGTTTAGTTTTGGCAGGTTTGGGGTCAAGGTCAACCGCTTCTCTAAATAACTTCAGCAGGTAGAATAATTGTGTTCAAGGGGCCCCAAGGGAAAAGGGGTGAATTATGAATTTGCTACATTTTAAATGTATGTTTACAATATAATGGATATTTAAACAGTGGCATGATTTTGAAAGTTTTATTTTGTAGTAATATTAATGGTCATATTTTCGAATTCTTTAGGTCATAATTACTTGCATATTTCTAACATTTTTAGGTCAAACTTCCGGTCTCTAGTAATAATACTGAGTGTGTTCTCTAAGAAAACATAATTATGAAAAAGGAATATAATTTTCTTGTATAATATATTAATTGTAAAATCTCAGAATATAATTTCTTGTATAGATTTTTTATTGCTTGTTTGTAACGAGTTTGTAAAAGAAATGGTTTCATTCACGATGTTATTCATAAAAACATGAACATAATTTTCCAAAAGAAATAATAAAAATAAAAGACAAAAGTAATATCGATAGTATTATATTGTATTGTGAATGTTAAATCCCCTGTTCTAACGAACCACAGCGCTTGTGAAGTGTTGTTTTCACCTCACAAATTGTCGCCATGAGGGACACCTCACTTTGCACCAGGTAATCAGACTACTCCAGGGACGTCAAGTTTGCGGGCAAGTTAATAAACTTACTAGAGCTCGTGGGCACTGCGTCCAGAGAAATTGACGCAAAATTTAAAAGTAAGGTTGTAGTACAAATGTTACGGAGTGTCAGGTACGTCACTGAATACCTGGCCCATGGCGGTCTGGGAGAAGTTACTTGACAATTAATGCCACAAATTTACCTGTGTTAATTAACATTTTCTATTTAAGGAAACGAAAGGATCCATTAAAATGAAACAATACATCAGTACGATTTCAAATTCACAATTGAGAGAAAAAATTTAAAAAAATAATCAAAAGTGTCTTCATTTTATAATCCTGTTAAACAGACATTTATATTCCTGTCTGTTAAAATCGCTGTCTCTCCATAAGTGAGAATTGTAACTTGCAGAGACTTCTTAATTTATTTCACACTCTTACTAAATACAATAAATACCTGAATATTTAATAATACAACACAAAACGAAAACGATGAAAGAACTCGCCATTCAACCATATTCCTGCCACTCAGCAAAAGGATTTTCATAAGGGATAATTTAGTAATAATATAAACATCAAATAGTGATTAATAGGGGAAAGTATAAACATAATACAATTCTTGGTTAGTTGATAGAACAAATCTGTCAAATATATTTTCGTATGAAGCCAATATTCACCGCCTCGCGCCGCTTCAGCTTGTGCAGGTACACCCTTTTCTGGATTTTAAGAGGAAATGATTACGGAGTCAAGGGAAGTTGCCCGTGCCTGTAGAAGCGTCGGACTCCCCAGGGGGGCAAGTAGCTCGTGCGGGAGCGGTTTGAAGTGCCTGTCCTACGCTGACCGCACTTCACTAACAGAGAGTTTGTGCACTCTCGAACGTTAAAGCACTATCGATCTTCTGCGCGTGCGCAGTTCAAGTTTCGCATCACTTTAGTGCATCTGCGCATGCGCAGAAGATCGATAGCGCTCTCTGCTATGGCGTGCACAAACTATTAGCCGGCTGTCAGCTTACGTTTACTTCTTCACGGGCCGTGATCATCGCTATGTTCTTGGCACCGCCACTGTCGCCCCAGTCGTCGATACTCAGGTCAACCCTGCTGCTTTCCCTTACGTAGCCGACACTGCTACGACAACTTATTGCAAAGCCCTGAATTGAATACAATTAGCATTGGAGTAGCAGACGTGCTTTACTTCCTGTATATATTTTTATTTTATGTTAAATTCGTTTGCATCCCAAAATATCATTTAATGAATATTCCCAACCTTCAGTAGATTATCAAAGTAATGTTTACTAAGATTTTATCAAAAATGTTTGCGAGCTGAACCAGTTGAAAAGAACTGATCTACAAATACAGGAATTTCTGTTTTCCATCGTTGCATTTTTCGGTGTCTCATAGAGTCACCCCTCGACTGACTACTTTCTATTCCCTTCAAGGAGCAGAAACCCAGTTATTTAACAGTCCTTCCATCCATGTATGTGGTTCGTGAGCTCATTGAGCATCGTGAATTCCAGGAAATAAAGCACGTGAGACAATCGCGGTCTAATTAGAGAAAGAGTCAGGTTACTCCTAGATGGTGCTGAAGATGCAACTCATATGCCACTAAGTCGCGGAACATGCCATTTCTATTCTTAAACACAATGGAAATCAAATTTTCCCAAGTTAAATTTTATAATAAAAATCAAAAAAAGTAAATGCATAATCTACAGTACCGATATCGCGAGGGAGAATGTAAAAAGACTCCAAAAAGCATTTTAATTTACTGAATACCCCGATGAGGGCTGCATAAGAGTTCGTAAGCTGATAAAAACAGATACAGTTTAAAAGTGACCTAAAATAAATACAAATTTACATTATTTTAATATTAATTTAACAATTCTTAGATTTGTTATCAATATATGAAGCAAGACACTATAAGATCTAGGCTTAAGCATCGTATGTATGTCTTATAAACGTTTTCGATTACATATCTCATTACACCCTCAGAACACTTTCTCGGATACAAGATAAAGTCATAATTTTTCGGTAGAATCGAGGTCTTTTAACACATATGAGGGGCATCTTGTTGTGAAGCGCTCCAGCTTCTTTTCGAGCCGACGATAAGAGGTTGAGCGACCTTGTTTCGAGAGAGGGGGAGTTATTTTCGCCTCGTCTAAACGCACATATCTTTACACCGCTGGAGAAGGGCGTGTAAGCTAGGTGATGGAATCCAGATAGCGCGTCGATATGGCTCGTGTTTTATGCGGAGAGGAGGGGAGAGCCTCATAAGACAGAGCTTGGGTGCTTGGATGTCGCCGCTATCGAAGAGAGTGTGGGCCGACGAAAAAGAAGAGAAGGCGTAGATCGAAGAGGCAGGAGAGGATCAAGAAGAGGAGCCGGTAGTGGAGTAGATAGAAAGCCGCCACGGGAGAAAATAGAGAGCGGGTAGAGGAAACGAAATGGAGGTTGGGAGGGAGACGACGGAGGATGGAGGAGCATATAGGGGAGCGTTTGGAAAGCGAGTAGGGATGAGATAGATTAGAGGGTAGAAGAGCGGGTAGAGAAGCAATAGAAGAGCGGTGCGAAGAGTGGGAGAGGAGCCGAAAATAGAGAGCGGGTAGAGGAACCGAAATGGAGGTTGGAAGGGAGGTGACGGAGGATAGAGGAGCGTATAGGGAAGTGGGTGGAGAGCGGGCAGGGAAGAGGTAGAGGAGACGGTACAAGAACGGGTTAAGAAACAATAGAAGAGCGAGCGAAGAGTGGGGAGTGCAGCGGGGAGGTGAGCGGGTAGAGGAGTAGGGGTAGTATCGGGGTAAAGGAACGAGTAGAGAAGCGAGAAAAAGAACAATTAGAGGGGCGAGCAGGGATGTGGGAAAAGTGGTGGTGATAGGTGCGGGTATAGGAAAGAGGAGTACAACGATATGAGGAGAGGAGAAGGGCAGAAGCGGGGAGGTGAAGTGGAGAGACGAGTGAGCAAAACATCGAGTAGACGAGCCATTAGAAGAGTAAAGGGGCGGGGAAAGGAGCATGCAGAGGAACGGAGAGGGGGCTGGGGGGATGGGGTGGGTACCGGAACAGGCAGGGGAGTGGAGTGATAGGTGGGAAGTGTAGCGTGAGAGGGATGGTAAGGCATTGTAGCGAATATTGCGTCATCTGCCGGCACCAACACGAACTACCTGTACGCGCGGATTGCATCATCGGCCGGCGGCCCTCGAACTAGCTAGTCCCAGAGTGTTCTGGCGCGTATCGCAAAGTCCAGAAAATTCTCGACGGCACCCTCCGAGTATAAATACGCAGCGGCCGGCGACCGCGAGTCAGTCTTAAATCTGAAGTGGAAGCTGAGCTGTGAAGTGTGTGCAGTGATTGTGCTCAGTGACGTGAACCGTAGCCGTCGCCTTGAACTGTGGTCAGTGCAGTGGACTATGGCCAGTGCATGGAACAGTGGTCAGTACTTAGGACTGTGCGACAGTGTAAGAGAAGTGAACAGTGTAAATAAATAATCAAGAGAAGTGTGACGCGTAAAGAATAATCAAGTGTTTTCAGTGATTGTGTTAAGAAACAAAATAAACGTTTCTGTTAAAATAATACCAGTTTTAATTCACCACCTAGAATCGTAACAGTATGAAGGCAGAATCGCTGAGTGAAGAGTGCCGTGAAGTGAGGATGAAAATATGTGGAGATGAATGGAAAGAGCGAGGAGCAGAGAGCAATGGATGACGTGTCTTCCGTACTTTACGAGGAGCCCGGCGAGCAGTGAGCCGCACCTGCCGGACGAAAGCACTTCTCGCCTGCCTCGCCGTGACCTTCCTCTCGCATCGGAGACAGCGCGATCTTGCGGGTGCTCTGTTGGAAAACTATGCATTCAGTGCAGATCAAGTTTACGCTAGAAACACCCCGCTCAAGAGGCGGTCCTTACCAGGTTATGGAGTGGAGAGTTCAGCTGATGAAATTGGGTGTAATACGAATACAGTATCGAAGCCACGCAAAAAGTAAACACCTCGTCTAAACGTCATCAAAAATTACTATTTACTGTTATTTAGTTTTGAATAAAATTATAAATACTTTTTCTTGATAATAGAAGAAATACTACTGTAATAATTTAAATGTCAAAAGAAACGATTCAGTATATGAAACATTTTCTGTGTAGAAATTTCAAGAAAAAATAACGTTTATAGAATATGAGCTTACATGGAAGAGATTATTGCAGAGCGGAAGAAACTAGTTTAACGAGTGGAAATTGAGAAAATGAATAAGCAAATGAAGTTGATGGAAAAAAGTAATTTTAATATTGGCGAGAAAATCATACATTTTTAATTAATTTTTCGGCACAAAATTAAAACGCACATTAGATGAACATTTTGATTGGGATATCTGTTTGTAAGCATCGTCTGTTCTGAGGAAGTTGGAAAAAGGAAAAGAAAATTTCACCGTTCGATGATACTTTTTTTGTTATACCAAGTGCAGATTGAAAAGCAAACAAATATCAGATTATATAAAGAGCATATGTGAGAAATCATGACCTCAAAATAAAACGTGGGATGCTTTTCTCAAGCAAGAGAAAATGTATATAAACGTATATTCTATACAGAAAATTTCGGGAGCACATGCAATCAGCAGAACACGATACAGTGTTGCATGGAGCATAACTCATCCACGATCCGTTGTAAGATCTTAAAAGATGAGTTTACTCTCTGATTACATAATTTTATTTATTAGGCCGTATTACTCAAAATACAACACATTTGGATCTTCTATTGGATTTTTTTAATGTTTAGTTCTTCCGGTTACCCTACCAAGTAAATCGGATGGTCAGAAATGTACACAATATCGAAATATATGTCCAATTAAATTAAATATTTGGTGATGTATTCTTTTATTTTTAATTTTACGAGAGTGAGCCCTTCTTTTAGTGCTTCTTTGTTAGTGCTATTACAATGTTCGTCAAGACCTGTACGGTCAGTTCAGTTTTGGGCCTTTTCTTTCGAAGTTTGGTTCCTGTATAAATCCGTTTCCATTTGCAAACGAATGATTTACAAAGTTGAATCGTGCTAAAGAGGGTCAAGCTAGTCAATTATACACATTGAACATTTCCAGAAAACTCAAGTTGAAAGTATTAGCTCAACTTAAGTCAATAAGAGGATACATACCCAAATTAAATTTATAAATACATTTAAATTCGAGCTTGTGGGAGCTTCAGTAAAGTTTGTATTTAATCATTAATATTTGTAATGTATGAAATATATTTTTCGGGCAACAATCATTACTTCCTTAAAGATCATAAAGTTTGAATAAGCAGTTGTATTCGGGTTTTAATAGCAACAGCTAATAGTATAATGCACAACTCTCTAATTTTGTATGCCGCCGGTCATATTTAATAGTTCTCCAATTTAAAATAAAACCTCTTTCAATGCAATGCAAAGCATATACCTGAAAACATAATTCAATCGGTAAATGAGTTGCTGTAGAATTGCAATTTCAATGTAACTTTTAGCATTGTTATAGCCAGAGACCGGATTTTTATATTATTAGTTATTTTTTGTCTTTCTACTTACTGTTCTCAAAATTGTAATCTTGGCGAATCGTCGCCGTCTAAACGCAATATCCAATTTCTTCGTTACTTATTTTTACTTCTTTAGTTCTATATCACATGTTTGACAGATTTTGCTACATTCGTAAATTTGTTTTTTTTCTATCAATTTTCTTCAATTTCATTACATTTTTATGAAAAGAAGTATTTTAAAAAATCAAAATTTTTCCTTCACTAATACTACACTCTAGAGTGATGTTTGCTGGTCTTAGATATGGACAGTTTGTGCGATGAGTTCAATAGTGTCTAGTCTGTCTGGCAATTGACGGTCCTGAATAGCAATGGAGGAAGTTTTTACAACTTACAGGAAAACTGTATGTTGCAAAGTGTGCATCAACTTGTGCTCTCTAAATGATTTTCAAAATGTATAATTTTTTAAATTGGTTTAGGAATTCAAAAAAAATATAATTTGTATTTGTTTTTTTATAATTAGTGTTTTTAATATTACTTATTATATCCGATTTTACATACTTATTGCATATTCTTACCGTTTTGATTACATATTCATGTACATATTTTGACGTGTCATACTACATATTATTCCGGTCTCTAGTTATAACATGTTCATTCCAAGTTTCTTTGTACCCTCATCTCATGCGTGACTTTCCATTGGAGAAGAGGTAATCATGGTGGTTGTGGTGGAAGTGAATCAACACAAAGCGGCCGTTGGATCTCCCAGAGAGCATTTTTACAGCATTAAAATAAAATTACTGGGGCTCTTTTATGTGTAGCGCTACACACCGTGAAAAATGCGGTGGTAAGAATGTTCATCTTTCATCATTTCGCACACTTGAAGCTAATCTCGAGCTCTTTTCCGCAAAAGAAGACAAATAAAGAGTCGTCTCTGTATTTTCCCGAGCATTCTTGGCACACGCGCCATGCAATATATGAAGTCGCAACTGTTTCTTTTTCAGAAGGTTCTCCCGACAAACACTTCAATATAAAGTGCTACGATGTTTATTTGTTTATATTTGTGTTGTTTACTGCATGCTTATTTTTGTCTGAATGATTACAACAGGCAATATTCCCGATGACATTGTAAAAGGGTAACGTCTCTAAGTTCTTTATTACGTTGTAGTAGAATATTGGAGAGTTTTTGCAAGTGGTGAATTTGAAAGACGTATCACGACAATTCTGAACAGAACTCTACTGCGCATGCGCCGGCGGGAAATATGAAGGTCGGTGATTATCACAGCATACGCTAGATAGTTCTCCAGAAAACCTCTGAAAGTAAGTTTCTCTAAAGTAAAACCACATATGGAACTTAAAAATCAATCATTTATTATAACTTAAAAAATGAAAACATCACGAAAAAACAAATTCAGAAATAATTAGAAACCTAATTTATTAATCACTAACCTAAACTACATATTTGCACTGAATTGAAATGTAATTGTCTAAACCTAATCCCATGTACTACATAATATTGTTAATTCACAATTTCCTCAATAAACAGTAAATGATAATTAATGCTTATACGCAAATTATAACAATTTAGAAACAAACTTCTTATCACTTTAGTACTCACAGCAATTATCTTGAGTAAACGAAATCGTAATATTAATTATTCAGAAATCTCCTTTCGGAACGTTGTTATAATATGCGTTCATAACGTCTTCTTCAGTACCTTCTCTGTATTATCAGAGCTCTCGATCTACGCTGTGTATCGTAAGTGAACGACTTATTCAAAATGTTCATCCATTTAATTATCACACATTGTGATCTGCCACACGGCTGAGAAGTTTGCCTAGCAATTCGTCTTGTAGAGAGGAATCGGATGAGGTACTGATCAACTCTGTGGCTGCCATAAATCACACAAATTATGTTTTCGATGTTTACAAAATAGAAAATACGTTATTTTCATAAATGGCTTAGAGTCGTCTGCATGATTGCGAAAAAAGAAAATGATCGGTTCTCCACTAGGAGACCAATACGCGTCCAATTACAGTTTATTTGCCACTAGTGATGGGCGGTACGGAGTGATGCATATGATGGAAGTTACTTGATTACTATTCAGGGACTGTACACATATTTTATCCTTTTGTGTTATTGTGCAATGGCGACAAAAGACATTTTTCAATGACAATGGGATAGAGAAAGAAGAATCGCGAGTTGTCTACGACTAGGGTGACGTTCTGGCATTCATCTGGAAGGTATCCAGGAAAGCACTGAAACACATATTTGAGCAATCATCTCACCTTAGCTCACAGTATACATTGTTGTTGTTGTTTCCGCAGCGACTGTGACCGGGAGGTCCTGGTTCCGAGTCCTGACGGTGGCCGATTTTTGACACAAGCTATAAAACTAGTTCGAATTCAGACGCAGCACGGAGGGGAATTCTAGTAGTTGTCTACTGTGATCGGTAGTTTATCTGATCAATTACAGGCGAATTTAAGTATTACCCGAACAAACGGACCACACATATTGCCCAAAAATCTCCCCCTGAAATACACAAACACACACAGACACGTACGTGCTCTACACTAATTCATGTGTCAGGAGTCTTGTAAGGAGTTCAGAGCTGGTCCTGAGTGGAGCGGTGTCCCACTGAGAGTGCCAAGAGGAGGGGGAGATCCTCTTCATGCTGACATGTAGGTTGGTGCTCCATCCAGCAAGCGATGACTCGTTACCTCGAGGCATGAAAAAGTTGCATTACATTAACGGTGCTAATGACAGAATAGCAGTTACCGGGAAAGGTGCCTCAGTGCATCAACTGATGTCACTGCAGTGCCTCTGACCGCGAGGACCTCGTGGGTTCGAGTCCCGACGGTGGTAGGATGTACGTCAGTAGTATTTCAGAGAGGTCGAATTCAGTCGCAGTCTGGAGGAGAATTCTAGAGGCCAGCTGCTCGGATCGGTTGTTTTCCGTAGTTTATCCCATCAACACCAGGTGAATGCCAGAGCAATACCCTTACAAACGGGCCACGGACCGCGCGCGATCTTTCCTCCTTCTTCCTTGTTCTATTCTCATCCCTTACACACACACAC
>BLKR01010953.1:0-42255 GCA_011170035.1 Teleogryllus occipitalis
CCGTCTCCGATCCCGCCTCGGCCTCGACCCCGCCATCGCCCGCTCCGGAGCCCGGGTGCTGCCCCGCCCTGTCCCCGTCACTGCCCCCGTCACTGCCCCCGTGGTGCCCCTTCTCTACTACCGACGCTGACTTCGCCACCTCTACCGCTACGTCCCTGCCCCCTGGATCCCTACGTCCCGCCGCCGCCCGCCTCACTGCCACAACCACCACCCTCAACGTCGCCGTCACCACCGCCACCCTCACCGCCGCCACCGCCGGCACCACCGTCACCACCGGCACTTCTCTTCCCCTCAGCGCGTCGCAGCCACGTGCATGGAGTGCGTGTGGCCTGCGACCGCCAATATCTCTCTCCGGTGCCTCGCTAAGCGATTCTCACGTGCCGGCGCTTCCCAGTAGAGGGGAGACGCGGGGCAAGGGCGATGTGTGCTGATTGGCGGTCGCGAGAAGTTCCACCCTATTTCTGGGATTCTCTGTGAGAGTAAGCAAAGTAGCTAAAACGCAGGTTACTACATAAGCGATAAAAGTCCTCTGCTGCAGGCCACCACAGGACAAAAGCTGTAAAATAATATTCATGCAAATGAACGGTGGCGCAATCACGATTCTTCTTTTTGGTCTGTTGGAGAGGGGGACAAAGACTCATATTTCTCAGTAAGTATTGATTTCGTAAATAGTGTGTACTAAGTTGAACGTGTAGTTGTTCTGTGATTATTTTCAGCGAGCTAGAAACAGTATGAATTTTATCTTCAAAAGGATAACATCAATAATAATAGTAATAATATATGTCCTTACATCAAATGCCAATTTAAATTGCGTATGACTTGCCGGAAAGCTTCGTTAATTGATTGATTGGTTGATTTTTTCGTATTTCCGGGTGCGTCAACTGCTTTGGTCATTAGTCCTGTTAGTGTAGTGCATGTTTTTTCTCGGGAAATGGCGGTGATCTTCTCCCGCTGGATGGCGAGATCCGGCGTCGACCTACGGTCGGCTAGTGGAGTTTCCCCCTAACCAGGACTCTCCCACCAGCGGGGCACCGCCCCAGCCGGGACAAGCTCTAAGCTCGTCCTTGACATCACTGCACTAGGCGATAACCATTATCGAGGTAGCGGCGGTTCTCCACCCAGGCTCACTTTACCAGTTAAACATATTTGAAAAAAATGTTCCAACGTTTTACAAGTACACCATCATGAAAAGAGTGATAATTAGCATTTTATTATTTTACATATTTAATATCAAATTTGAATATAAAAATTGACTAATATAAAAACGATTGAAAGGCTTAGCAGAACAAGCGACCATCGCACTTTGACTTAGTTCTGATATAGAGGGTTTTACTTAAACATTCATAATAAAACAGTACATATTAAAACTTTTAAACGAAGTATATTTGCATACAAGACCGCACTGGATTTAAATAACCCATTACACTCAAATAGTAATATTTGAAGATACATTTCATGCAAAAAGTCAATTTCATAAAAAAATGTGGGATAGCCCTTTGTTCTAGTGATTCATTTATAACGTTCATAGCACAAAATTTAAGAAAAACGGTGGTTTTTGAAGCAAATTTTTCATTGTTTCCCAGCAGTTTCTCATCGTTCAAATAAACGATGCCCCGTATTTAGTCGGACGGGATTTTTTCCCAACCATTGAAGAGTTGTTAGGTAAGGTTACACTCATTTGGGCGTTGCAGAGATGCAGTGAACGTCAGAGATGAAAAAATTGACCCAGATGACGAGGACAACTTTTGTAAGCAAGGAACACGTCTTCAGAGTGATTCATTGCATGTGCGTATTGTACTCAAGCGAAATTATGTTTTGTCAGTTGTCGTTAAGTGGAATCCTGGCCACAGAAAGACAAGTGGTTCTTCGGCCTCCACTCCCTAAAGCCAATGTTAAAAATAAAAAATATAGTTTTTACTCATTTTCTATAGTAACGAAAGACATAATTTAATTTTTTACATTACATCAGTCAGGAAATAAAATCACGTTCTATATACAACATAAATTTTTAAAAATTCGTTATAAGAAAACATGAAGTCGGCTGGACATTATATCACTGAATGATACTTTTAGTAGTTACAACCATGTAAGTAAAATTTTCACAAAATTAATTATTTTTATATAGAACTTGACTTAACGAATCGAATGAGTAATTTCGCACCCTGGTAAGTGCTATGGTTTGCTAACAATTTTAGATTATATTATATTTATTACTAATTCTGCATATAAGTTTGAGAACTTGGTAGCAGAATACACTAACTAAACTTAACAACTATACAAAATAATTTTAACCTGGTACCGGAATCTACAACATAATTTTCTGTAATCCCGAGTTACTCTCCTTAATTTCAGGAACTGAAGCCATACGGAAACTTGCTTTTTTATGTTATTACGTATGGTTTAATGCTGCTAAAACTACTTTTTAGAAAGTACATCTCTGTAAACAATAAAAAAATACAAATCTACCGGGTGACTGTAAATGTTGCGTTATTGGAACGACATATGGCGCCACAGTTCGATATATTTCCGGGCGCGCAATTCGATTTCGCAGTTCGAGTGGCGAGAGGCAATCGCCCTTGTGCGTTTATAAAGGAAATCGGCGACGCGCACATGCCTGGGCTATCGTACGCTTCAGACCTCGAATCTGCGGATGCAGAAGGATTAACTATTCGTGACCGCGACACGCGCTAGGGATGTACAACGCTGGTGATTAGGGAGTAGCTACAGAAGGTCAATTGTGAAGGGAGTGGATACTTTCAGGATCAATATAAATGCACTATCAATTACCAAAATTATCTACACATATATATTTATGACGAGGAATAAAAGTCATAGTAAAAAATTAATTTTTGAAAATAAATAAATGAGGAAAATATAATAAAAATACGGCGGACTGGTGAGGACAACTGTAAAGGTATGAGAGGAGCATGCTCCTGTGGCAGAGAATTGATAGATAACCGGAGAGCAGTGCGCACGTACGCAAGGTTTGTGAGAAAATAATGATCCTAAATTTCTATACACATGCTGCTGAATTCCGAGTACGCAGTGTAAAATTCAATTCCTTCGTCGGATGTGGCAACAACCGCAAATGTACACAATTTCACCCGGTTGCCCCTACAGTGGCCCTCTAAAATCGATATGTGGGCCCCTAGAGCACTAGAGTTAGAACCTGTTATTTAAAGTAGAGGAAAGTTTGAAATGGAATAAACCTTAAATTTAGAATTGAAAAAATTGATTTGCTTTCTTCAATTCATTATAATTAATTATTGATATGAGAGTTTGATTTCTTCCTGTCGTTTCCCCATGTTACATAGAGTTTTGGAAAACCTGGGCACTGGACCAGATTTCGATTGTTTAACATGTGGGAGAATAGGTAATGCGTATCAGTGTTGGCATGGGACGCCGCTCTCTCGTCGAGGTAACTGACGCGTGTCCATCGGAACACAGCGATCACGGTCAAATGAGATTTGTTTGACATATCCCGAAATAATGGAAGGTTCCTGGTCAATAAACGCAGCTAATATGTCCCTTCAAAATATATTTGCCCCATTCAAGCCAGAATGTCGGGCGACCTTTTTATTCACTGTTATTTGCTTGAAAAAAAATTCCGTAAATCGTTGCCAAAAACGCTCGTTGCTATCTGTTTTCATAACTCAACTTAATATGTATATGAGTTTGTGTAGAGATCCAAGAGCTTAAGGTAAAATCCACAGATTGGACTTCTCTCTGTATAACGTCACACAGATGATAACTGTTTCTTGATGTTCAATGCTTTAAAAAATTGCTGAAACCCCCGAGAATAATACTCCCTTCAGACCGTAATGAGATAAATGTAGACAAACCGATTATTTTCCCGAGACAATCCAATCCCTCCTTGGCACTATTCAGCCCAACCATAAATTTAGAGGTAAATTGAATCCTTCAGCTTATCTTCGATTACTAAGATATTACTTTTATTCCTTCAATCTTATCACCACAAGTAATTCCATAATTATCAGAAAATTTTCCCAGATGGAAAATCTGGTTGTGCAATGATCTCAATCTCATCTTTTGTTAATGAGTTCTTCCTACTGTCGGATTAGTTCTCTATCTTCTGCGTAGCATGGGCAGAAATAAAAAGTATCCAGATAAACTTCCAATAACTAGACAATTCAAAATTGTTATCGTATCTCACTCGTTCACAATAAAAGCCGTTGAAGAGAGAGACTGAAATAATGTCTTCATTAAAGAATTTAAAAAGCTAATACTTAAACATAAAACCAGTCATGGCAGTCAAATTATCTTGGTGTGGATTCCTTCTCAAAAAGATCTTTAATTCAATACCGGAACTTTCAATGGAAAGTAAAATCTTCAAAACATCCCGTTAGAAAAACGGTAAATGAACCGTCATTAACTAAGAGCGAATTAGTAGAAGCAAGTAAGAAGTCATCCTCACCAGACTGCAAATCAGTCACTTCAAAGTTTCATGGCCATCTAATTAAGAAAACCGATCCAAATCTATGTCCCAAGCGTGGAGCATAAGAAACACCCACCTGTATTTTTCTTATGTGTCTGAGTGTAGCAAGAGCAATCAACGTTACAAACAACTTTTTTGAGTTTTCAAGAACAAGGGATGAATGTGATAAAATTGTACGAATATTGCAATCAAGTAAGTTTGACTCATTAATATAACATGCTCATGCCATTTCACTCTCTGTATAATGTTAATTAATAAAAAATATGAGTTTGCTACGTGTAAAAACTTGTTGTTAAATGTTGCTTTTAAATTTGATTTCAAATTTCCGTTCTCGTCATGCATGAGCGTATTGCGGGACAATTAAAAACGAAAATAATGGGTGCCAGTTTCAATTATAATGGCCACTCATGACCAGAGCAGTTGTAATGAGACCTTAAGTAAATTTATTTTAAAGAAAAGCTACAAAGAATTACACTTGTATCTAAAAACCTGAAATAAAATTATTTTTCATAATTTTCCTCACAATGTGCAAGAAAAACCTCTAAATTATGAGCATGCAATATTTATCTGCTGGTTTTATCCTTAAATATCACTAATATATGTACAAGCAAAAATGATATTTCTACTTACTACATTCTACAAATAGTTTGAGGAGCATTCTTTCATTCTGTATATAAGTGGCAGCGAACTAATTGCATTGCTCTCTCAGATTTCACCACTTAGAATTTTTTATGCAGAGAGTTGGTTCACCAAAGTGTTTGTCGTCTCAGATGGAAGTTGACGTAAACGCATATTTCGAGAGTTTTTCTACAAAATATTCTAAACGAATATGTTTAATTGGAATTGGAAACAATCGCTAGCGTTTAAAAGCGCTGATGATTTTAAGAGTGTAGATTTGTCCCTCCTTAAGATAACTCGACTATAAATAGTTCACATAATTGAAATAAATCAAACAATGATGTAATTAAAGAACGAAGAGGTGTATTTAGGCTCCAATGCAGGCATAACATTTTATACATTAAAATTGGTTTCCTTAATATTGCAGTCATGGAATATGTATATAATTAATTTCGAGTGTACTCAAGTAGGCATTTACCTAAAAATCCTACATCTATTTATCACATGTATTGTAGAAAAGTGTCCGTAGTCTTAAGGCTCACCTTCACTTATTATAATTTGCTGGAAAAAGTATAGATACCGTATAGTATAGATACTATACCGTATAGTATAGATTTTCCCCCCCAAAATTTAAGTAGTATATGACTTAGTGTAGGGAACACAGAATTTTGAAAATGTGCACACAATTCACTTTTCCCGTAGCACCTCATACGCAGTTTTAACTGTTTTTTTGACGTAAAATAAATAAATAAATAAATAAATAAATAAATAAATAAATAAATAAATAAATAAATAAATAAATAAATAAATAAATAAATAAATAAATAAATAAATAAATCAATAAATCAATAAATCAATAAATAAATCAATAAATAAATCAATAAATAAATCAATAAATAAATCAATAAATAAATAAATAAATAAATAAATAAATAAATAAATAAATAAATAAATAAATAAATAAATAAATAAATAAATAAATAAATAAATAAATACAAATAAAGAATAGAGATGGTATATCCCACACTGCAATTGCAATTCAGTGTTTAGCTCTTCGCAGGTTTCGCTCATAATCTCTGACTTAAATACACAGAGAATGTTACCAGAGAATGTTTTCCCAGCGGAGGGCATTTCATCAAAGAAAGGAGAACATTTCAATGTAAAGGACATTTTACATTTTTATTCTCCACGATGTAAAGACATTGTACTCAACAATTTCAAACCATTAACAGTCTTTCGTATTAGGCTTTGCGTCAATAAAATTGAAAGCTTCCGATTGGATAACTTCGCTCGCGCACTCACCTTCGTTATCCATCAAACAATAAGCATAAATAAGTTTTATATCACAATAAGTCTAATGATCTGTTTTCATTGGAATTTACTGGCCATTTATTTGAATACAAATGTAGATATTCAAGAAGTGAGGTCCCTTTAATGAATTAAATTGCTTTAAAATTATGCCAGTATTATTTCCAATTCAACAGGACAAAAAGGAGGACAATCCATGTAAATTTAAAAAAGGGAGGAGGACTGGAGGACAATATTAAAAAGGAGGACATGTCCTCCAAAAGGAGGACAGATGGCAACCCTGACACAGAGCTTGTGCTTCTTTCGCACATCAATGCGGCATTTACTGATAGTCTGCGCGTGTCTTTATAGAATTGGGGGATTGATTTTCACCTTTTGTACAAGCAAACTGCAATTTGCGGGATGTTACATTGTTTTGATTCACCTTTTCTATAGAATATTCCTATATTTAGAAACATTAAATTATTATTATAAATGATTCGAAAAGTAAGCTTCACTGCGCACGGTATCTTTGTAAAGAAGCCTGCGATACTAAATGGCATCTCATATGTACTGCATAAATGGTTGTAGAAGTTGGTAACACACATTCATTCATCTCTGAATATACTCAGTATTTTATAGGTTTACTTCCAAAAATCGTTTACTTGAATATTTATAACCAATTTATTACTGGAAACGGATGTTCAAAATATGATCCGTAGCACAATATTTTGTGAATAACTGTCAAATGCAACACATTCATTATAAAATCAGATTACATAAGCAATAGACAATCTTAAACTTAAATAATGAAGTCATGTTTTAAAAACAACTAAATTTTTATGTACAGATTATCACCGAAAAATGTGAAATGAGAATTTACAGAGTTTTCAACGTCTGAGTTTGCAGTTTCGAATCTAGTTCCTTCTATACTTGTCAGTGTAGGTGTAGTTTTCGAGGGAGATTTAATAGTAATATGGTCCAATGGCCCTTTTTGTACGTTTTAGAAATTTGGTTCATAAAATATTTAGTTTATATTTAAAATGAAACATAGTCTTACAATGAACGGTGTCTGATTTTAATTTGTTGTTAATTTAATTTGTAGCAAATTTATCTGGCATCTCACCCAGTTTATAGGTTGATAAACCTACAGTCTGAACTTAAAGAAATATGTTCGAAGGAAAGCATCAATGTGCATTATTTACAAAGAAATGTATCTTAGATTCGAAGCAGATATCTAATAGTAAAGCAGCCTTGTAAGTAAAAACACCAACTGAAATTATGTCATAGATTAAGTGCCCATTGACTATAAACATGGTAAATGCAAATGGGTTGCAAATATCTCGTGCTAATTCTTCAGCATTTTTGACTACGTTACAGGCAGGATTTCAATTTCTTTAGATTTTCTGAAAAAAATATTCAAACATTCATATCTTCAAATAATCCGTATTCGTAAGTAATTCTGTTCTAACTTTTTGATTTTCGGTCAGCCGGCTTTATTCTAAAACGAGCTGAACATTGCTTTTAGCGAAAACTACAAGAGTCTACAATTTGGGGATAGAGCATTTAATTAGCCCATAATTAGTCTAAAATTATAAGCCAGTTTTCTTTGTGTTGTCCTATAGTGAGTCAGCCAGCCTTATAGAGATAGATAAATACGTTGCTTGCGGAACGAATGTACCTGTGCTCGAGTCCCAGCCAGGACAAATCATTTTGCAGTTTGTAAACATTTTTCCGGTTTCAAATACCGTTATAATATTTCGTAAACACGAAATATAATGCAGAAAATAATGCACTGTTGCTGAACTACGAGTTTTGACACGATTTATGTTATGTCGATATTTCTGAAGGGCGTTCATCGGTAAACATTGTTGAGCAAAAAATGAATAGTTTTGAAGATAAGTATACGATATATCGGCTAAAAGGTGGCTCCTACGATGAACTCAGTAGCTCTCTTCCCTTCTTGAATACTCTCCGCCCCCATTGATTAGCGCCCTTTTGTGCGAGCGCGCCGCCGCGTTGGAAGCCCCCAAAGGCTGCGGAATGTATCGGCGCATATTCCCGCCGGCGGCGGTGCCGATCAGAGGGCGCCAGCGCGGGCGCGGAGCGCGATCGGCGGCCTCTAATATCGAGATCGGATATCGGAGAGGGCGAGGGAGGGTGGGGAGGGGAGGACCGGGTAGGGGTGGGGAGCGGCAGGGCAGGGGAGGGCGGGTCCGCCGGGAATGGGCCCGGCATACCGGCGTTGCGGGGCTGTGGGAGTCCCGCATCGCCTCGCCTCGCAAAACACGGAGGGAGGAATCCGTGTGCCGCCGGCGTCGAACCATCATCTCACTCCCTGTCTCCTCCGGACACCGCCCCTCTTTCCACAACCTGTCATTTTCCTGTACCT
This sequence comes from Teleogryllus occipitalis, assembly GCA_011170035.1. NCBI lineage: Eukaryota > Metazoa > Arthropoda > Insecta > Orthoptera > Gryllidae > Teleogryllus > Teleogryllus occipitalis. Next base: position 8,754 of record BLKR01010953.1, read on the forward strand.
TCCCGTACATACCTATGCTCTTCTACATCCCCTACAACCTTCGAACCGGCAGACGAGGCTTAAGGCATCAACTGATGTTACTGCCGTGCCTATGATCGAGAGATCCTGGCGATGAGTTTTGACACCGGGAGGATAGCGACTTCAGCCGCTGTGTGGAGGAGAATTCTAGTGGCCGACTGCTCTGACAGTTATCCGTGGTTTATACAAACACAAGGTTAATGCCGGAGCAGTTCCCTAACAAACGGTCTACGGACCGCGCACGATCTTTCCTACTAATCATGTCGGGAGACCAGTAGGGAGCTCAGAGCTTATCTCGAATAGAGCGGTGCCCAGCTGGTGGGATATACCTGGTTGTGGAAAACCCTGCAAGTCGACGTGTGTGTCGACAGGTGTCCAGAAGATCTTCATTACTTCCCGCAATAAAGCAAGTTGTACACTTACGGGACGAAATGACCTTAGCAGTTGACGTGCTCGGAAACATCAATCTGTCAATCAATCAATCGATCAACCTACACCCTTCGGTGGATTTCTCCATCCGTCTACACCTCCCTGTCTACATTCTTTCGTACTGCTCTACACATTCATACACACCTTGCGTCTTCTCTGCTTCCTCTGACCGGGAACGGTGGGTCATTGCATCAACTGATGTCACTGCAGTGCCTCTGACCGGGAGGTTCTAGTTCGAGTTCCGATGGTGGCAGGATTTTCAACACTAGCTTTTCAGCTGTCTGGAGGAGAATTCTAGCGGCCGGCTGCTCGGATCGGTAGTTCTCCATGGTTTCTCCGATTAACACCAGGCGAATGGCGGAGCAGTACCCTAACAAACGGCCGCGGACCGCGCGCGATCTTTCCTTCCTCTTCCTTGTCCTATTCTCACCCCTTACACGCACAGACACACACACACAAACTAACATGTACTACACTACCACACATGCCGGGAGACTGGTCGGGGACTTAGAGCTTCTTCCGGCTGGGCTGGTGCCCCGCTTGTGGGCGATACCTGGTTGGAGAAACCCTGATAGTCGACGGTAGGTCGGTGCCGGATCTCGCCTTCCAGTGGTGGAAGATCCCCGCTACCTCCCGATGAAAAAGCATGCACTACATTTACGGGACTGATGACCTCAATAGTCAACGCGCCCGTAATCACTTACAATCAATCAATCAATCAATCAATCTACTTCCTCTGCTCCACTTCGCCGCCAATTCTTATCCCCCTCTGTCCCCACCATCCCCCTTCACGCTGACACTCAAGTGCCTTCCTCCAAATGTTGATTCTCAGAGATGGAACTTCCTTTAATCGACTTTGGTTAAATCGAATTTATCGATATTATCTCGTTTAGTACATGCAAAAATCAATGTAGTATTTATACAGCATTGATTGATTATTTTTGTTCGATAATTCTGCTCGAAATTTAGGTTTTCTTGAGGATTGATTTTTTTAAAATTTGGATACTGAATGGTATAATTATGTAGCCGTGATGACAAACCAACAAGCTGTAAATGATTGATTATACGCAAGCAACTCTGAACGAAAATACTGTAGAAAAGTATTTTCGTTCAAAGGGGGGGCGAGTGCTGTAAAACCTCGTGCAATTTTACAACGGCCTCGTTATGTCCCGTAGCACCTAATGAACGTAGTGAACGAGAGGGACTGCCAATAAATACAGATACGAATACTGTAGATGCTCGTATTAAAACTGGAAAAGTAATAATGATGATAAATTGTCATAGTAGTAAAATATGAATAATTAATCTGCATTAACATCCTTTACATTCCCACAAACCTTTCGCATTGTCGATCTCGTGGCATGGCTCAAAGCCTATTGCTTGAATATGCATATTATTAGCACCTGATTGTGGTAGTTATGCATTCGGAAACACCTATTACCGTTTCCAATGGCTCCAGCATAGTGTGTGGGGAGATCTGAGGTATTCGAATTACAATCATTGTGAAATAGTCCGCGCAGCTGTTGAGGAATGCACGGTGCGTCACTAATGCACATTGCATCAGAGTCAGGCAAGTACTGTTTGGTAAAGACGTGGTTTTGTATATATGGTTTTCTTGTATAAGAAATGATTATTTTTTAGATAAAGAAAGGATTTACGCCGGTCTGGATAGGCGAGATCGTTACGACTGAAGGGCCGTAGCTGCCTTGGCTAGAAGGGTCGCGGGATTCCGCCTCCGGCTTGAATGGTGTGTGTCTGTTTTCGGGTTGTCCTTACGTGTTCTTTCTGCACTTAAAGCAATAACAGTGGTGTCGCTATATGACCAAGTTGTTAAAAACCAAGTTGTTAAAAAGCGACGTAAAAAAGAATGGATTGAAATAGATCTTTATTTCCAATATGGAACTATCGTGTGGAATAGACTGATATATTATTTATAAACTAGTTTTGATTTATTTTATAAAATTTCTTTAAAAAGCAAATTTAATTAAAGAAGAAAACTATATATTCTGTATTGAAGTTGTAGGTTATCGGCGTAAAAATTGAAACTTTGCATTTATCGTAATTTCAGAGTTCAACGATAATGACACAGTAATTTCTTAAGCGTTCTTTACTCTACTCGAGAAAAAATTAATTAAAACATTTGAATCTTATATTTATTAAAATACTGCTTATTAGTATCTCCTTATATTTAGAGTTAGCCAGTCAATATTGTTCTCTTCATTATAAATTTTAGGATTTTTTTGTCCAGACCAAAAAAGAGAAATGAAATGCGAATGATCCATACTTCCACAATCCCACCAATTGAAAAAAAATACCCTCTAATTATTAGGATGGCTTGCGATCTACAAAAACCTCATTTCATGACAAATTGTTCCTTTGTCTTTTCTTCTTGGTGTTTCAATATTTAAATAAATTTGGGTGATCGGGTCTCGCAAAGGTCATCTTCATATGCTTATTTAGTACTCACTCCGCTTCTAAATGATCATTCCCATTACTGAAATAATGATCAAAACTGCTATCTGCTACTGTATTTAACTATTGCGACCTCCTGATAATGAAACTACACGCTAAAACGATCTTAGCATATTAAATTGCTCGAAATCATAGTTTCCCTGCGCGTCTTGCATCGTGACCTGATGGCGATACGAAAGATAAGATTTTTGTGTCAAGCATGAATTATAAGAACAGACCCATATTTTACGTACATTTACATGTAATGCACTCCTCTTTCTCAAGGAGAAATTGCCGAGAACTTTAGAGTAAAATTTCATGCTACTCACTATTTGAACATAGTTGTCTGAGTAGTAGGGCGTTGTCACGTGAAAACGTAACTTCTAATAACGAATAAAGATAATTAAAAATTACCTCTTGAAATTTTCGATGCACGCAACACAACGCTTAATTTACACAACACGCTCTGATGTCGGTGGATGAATGATACGTTTATGGATATTCTGAGAGTTTTGAAGAGTTTTTTTTGTTGTTTTTTTGTTGTTTTTTTCTCCCTTTCAAAATTCAAAATTTATTGCTTATTTACCCTTGAAAATAGATTTTTACATGGGAGTTTTTTTGTTTTTTTTTCTCCCTTTCAAAATTCAAAATTTATTGCTTGTTTATCCTTGAAAATAGATTTTATTACATGGGAGTTTTTTGTTTTTTTTCTCCTTTCAAAAATTCAAAATTTAAGTAGTATATGACTTAGTGTAGGGATCACAGAATTTTGAAAATGTGCACACAATTCACTTTTCCCCATAGCACGTCATACGCAGTTTTTAACTGTTTTTTGACGTAAAATAAAATAAAGTAAAGTTTGAAGAGGTTTATGATACTAGTATTTGGAGCCAGAACTTGAAAATAAATTTTGGTATTCCATAATACCTGAGGTTCCTCAATGTATTGATCCAACATTTTTGAAGGTGCAAGTATACTGTTGCTGCAGCATAAATGTTGGGCGGGACAGGATATAATGTTTTTAATTCTGGAAGGAATAAAGTGATCTTTTAGAATTGGAAAAACTTATTGAAGTTTAATTTTCAGTGGCATGACAACTAATACTTTTTCCACATAAACAATGTATTTTATATAGGTTACCGGGATTTTTCTCATTGCTAAAAGACTCCTCAGACTAGACGAGGAAAATTTGGCCTCAGAACTCGAAAGGTAAGAACACCAAGCATATGATTCAACTGAACTCAGAAAAGGAAGGTCAGTTCTATTGCGTGTAAAGGATCACTTCAGCGTTTCCGCACACTAAGGGTGTGTTTCCAATACATTATTGCAGTTTGCTCTTAGAGGACTTCCGGGCAGCATCATCACAATACTGCCAAATATATTTTTGTTTCTTCTCGTACTCTACAATATGAAATGTGATTTGCAAATATTTCTCGTAAGTAAAGTTGAATTAATACTATGTTGAATATCAGCAGGCTTCTAATATGCTATAATCTTGAAATCTTCTAATTGTAGTTATATACTTAAATAATTCTGTCCAGGAAAAGCTGAAAATAGTTTTAGAATCGATGTAAAAACTGTATAACACTGCACATGTTTTTTTCTTAATTTCTTTTATTCGTTCAATAGATTGAGGGACGCACTTTCGTAGCGAGAAACGTTGATCTACATTCTATCAATAGAGATGCGCCAATGGTAAATATCCCCGAAGTTTTTATCCTTAGTAAATCAGCATCATTGTACGTTTAAACGTATCAAGCATTGAGAAATAAAATAAGCGTTTAAATGTAACAAGAAACAAGCGTTCAAAAATTGAAAATCTACTATAGAAAGTGAATGAGTGTCGAAGGAAACGCATTATGTGGTAGTGGGAAGGAAAAAAGTTACAGCAGGAGTTGGAATTACGGTATCCTAGGAAGGATCATCTGGGTATTTGCTTAATGGAAAAGGCAAAGTGGACGAAGTATATAACATGACATGACATGGTAATGAAGGCGCTGACACAGAGGACCTTTACAATAATTAGTGGGCTATTCAATCTTTTTAAAATAAATTAATTTAAATTATTAAATAACATCATTAATTTAATTCTTATGATATATGTGATGGATGTTATGAAGTGTAAGTCTATTATAAGTCAGGTTAATTTTTTTTTCAACAATTGTTTTTTTGACGAACTGCTCTTGTTGATTCGCCCATCAACTTCGGACTACCACCAATTATTTAGCAGTATTCAAATAATAAAATGCACCGAATAATAAAAAAATAATGTGAACAGACATTGAACCCGAAACAAAAATGTACCCTGGGAATGGAGTGATTTAATAAAAAGTGGAAATAATATAATAATTAATAATATAATAAGTAATTATAAACATATTGTGAAAACGAATTCGTAGAAAGTATGTTCTTGTTATTTCCTTTGCCTTACAATTCATCTTAGTTCAAAAATAACATTACTGCAATTACCGTAAAGAGTTGGTAAACGTAAACAGTGTTTACGACGTTCGAACGGCAATAGCAGTAGTTGATAGAGCGGCACATCGCCTTGTGAAACGCTCAAGAAGCCAATAAGATTCTTGAACCTCTACGCTCCAACTCCCTTCAACTCCAAACTCTTGCGTTTCCGAACTCCCACGTTGTCGCAATATCGAGACTTCTACGTCAAGGAAGGTGTCAAGGAGATGAAGGTCGAAAGTGGAAGAAACTTCGGCAACTAGAAGACTGAGAAAGTGATTGAATCCGGTTGGTTCTCTTCCGACTTCGTCTTGCATCTGCTTTCGTTTTTATCTTGTTAATGGCTTCTGTAAGTAATACAACTTTACTAAGAGAATCTAATTTTAATCGTATTGAACAGACGCTTGGTAGGAATAAGCAAAACATATCACTACCACTTTTAATTATCGCTTTTAATTTTTATGATGCTATTTTGGTTGAAATGATTTATGGAAATCAAAGATCCAAGGACGACTTGCCATACAAATGTAGTACCACCGTTTAGAACATCATGTATTTTTTCTGAATGTTATCATTTTATATAGAAGTAAAGATTATTACAAGAAAGTAGTCGATAAGGTAAAACTTTTAAAAATATCTTTTCGTTCATGCTTCGATATATAGCTTTCTAAACACCGAGGAACCCGAAATGAATATCGGGAATTAGTAAGGCACAAAGCCAAATTTCCGTTTTCGTTTTTCATAATAACGTATTCTAACCTTATACTAGCGTCGAACGAAGAGAAAACCTCCATTACGCTGTTTTGTAAATGCTGAGCAGGTGTTGTTAACATTATTAAAGGATGAAATAATTGAAGTTATCTTTATCAACTTAGATTTATTCAGCGAGAGATTTATTCGACGGCGGGCTGTCATCATTAGTCGTCGCGTATGTGGTGAAAGCGTGCTCTGTCTTCACCACATATGATGATGATGATGATAACGATGATGATGGTGGTGAGGCTTATGACAGCAAAGCCGTCGAAAGTCGTCTCTGATTAAATCTAAGTTGGCACAAATGACATTAATTTTTTCGTCCGTTACGCTAGTCAAACAGTGCCTCGTATCTCTTCGGACAGGGACTCGGCGCCCTTAGATCTCGGGGATCCCAGTGTCACCCATTCAGGAAATTGCGGTGTCTCGAGATTTTTAACTTCCATGTCTTCACGAAGCGTGGTTAAGCAATTCGGCTACCATCGCCGGATCTGTTGTAACACAAATGTAAGACATGAAACATTGTTTTGCTCTCGAGACGAAGAAACGTCAGGCTTTTATCATACAAACTAGTGGTGCTAACAGCACGTACCTTCTCTCCTGTACTTTCACGCCAAATTACGCGAAAAGTACTCAAATTTTCGAAAAATTGTACAGAACTTTATTTTAAAATCAATCCTTACGGAACAGATTTCATTAAAGGGAAATCTCTGTCTTTAATATTTTAGTTGTGGGAACATTTCGAAAAAACGTAAAATTTTTGCAAAAATGTTGCAAGAATGTTTGCAATTTTCGAAAAATCTGGGTTTTCAACGAATGAGACCTGCACCATTCTTTTGAACGTGTTCCCCACTATACAACAACAAAATTTAATCACGAACGATGGATCCATTTTTTCAAAATATAGAAAATGTCCCAGTGGCGTCATGTAAATTACCCCTCAGAATTTAATTTTCGATTTCAAACTCAAGGGGTCGTGATATCAGCCAGATCGATTGTGGAAGATACATTTTGGAGACAATCGGTTGAACGGCTTGGCCGCTAGCGTTGTTCACAGACGGCCGGCCGGATGGATGGATGGATGGATGGATGAATGACGGACGGACGGTCGGTCGGTCGGTCGGTCGGTCGGTCGGTCGGTCGGTCGGTCGGTCGGTCGGACGGACGGACGGACGGACGGACGGACGGACGGACGGACGGACGGACGGACGGACGGACGGACGGACGGACGGACGGACGACGTTTTACCGTCTTTCGCTATGCATTATTCGCTATGCAGGATCCAGAAAAATTCTGGAACTTATTCGCTATGAAGGACCCAGATTTTGGCTACACCACGAGTTAGAGGATTTTTTATCTAAATTTAGCATCTGGAATTATCCACTTTTTCGTTACCGGGTCTGTGCTCCGTAGGGAGAAAGTAAAAGTAACTGAAGTGATTCGAAAAATTTACTAAAAAAGATATGTAATTAAATGCAGATTAGTGCATTACACAGTTGTACACTGTAATTAGGATGTTTTATTTTCAGTTACTTTGTACCCTCTTAACGTAGTATATTAAATATCTTAACTTTATCACTTCTTGATATTTATGAGTTTAAGGTAATGCAAGGCAATTTACACAAATGTGCGTGAAGAAATGGGGGTAATCGAAATAAGTATTGAATAGATTTTTTATATCTCGTATTTATTCACATATTGATGTCAAATTCTTCCATATTTATAAAGTGTTAATGAAATAATGGAAATGAAAATTAATAGGGTCTTATTTTTTCGAGAAAAAAATTTCCGAATATGAAATATTAATCGATACCAACGAGTTGAATGTCAGGGCACCGTGCCCTCGAAAATTTCTGGAGCATACCCGTGGTCACTTCCTTCATCCCTTATCTCTCTCCTATTCGGCACTTCCCCTTTACCATTTACGTTATAATATTCGCAAATGTGTGTAATAAAAACAAAAATCGAAAGTGTTACATCACTCCGCCTAGTGCTTATGTTTAATTTAGAATATATTTATTCATTCCGCATCAGTGCTATCAGTATTATCTCGTGATGTCGCGTATGTAAATATTATGAAAATACCCCATGCAATGCGTGTTATACCCTAAAACTTTGAAGTGAACAATTGGTCTTATGCACTACACTACCACATATTCCGGGAGACCGGTCGGGAGCTTAGAGCTTGACCCGGCTGGGGCGGGGCCCCGCTGGGACTGTGGTGGGAGAGTCCTGGTTCGGGGGAAACCCCACTAGTCGACGGTAGGTTGGCGCCGGATCTCGCCATCCAGCGTGGGAAGATCACCGCCATCTTCCAAGGGAAACATGCACTACACTTACTGGAATAATTACCTAAGCTTTTTGACGCGTATGGAATCACTAACCACCCAACCAACCGACCGACCGACCGACCGACCGACCGACCGACCGACCGACCGACCGACCGACCGACCGACCGACCGACCGACCGACCGACCGACCGACCGACCGACCGACCGACCGACCGACCGACCGACCGACCGACCGACCGACCGACCGACCGGCCGACCGACCGACCGACCGACCGACCGACCGACCGACCGACCGACCGACCGACCGACCGACCGACCGACCGACCGACCGACCGACCGACCGACCGACCGACCGACCGACCGACCGACCGACCGACCGACCAATAAAGCGATGTTACTTACCGTACTATTTTCTTAACAGATGAATTTTGGGTTATATGAATTATCTCCACGATGGGCTGACGCGGAAAGTGTATCGTGATTAATCGACCCACTATCCTAAAACATTTTCTTTCTTTCTTTTTCTTTTTTCTATTCTTTCTTTCTTTCTCTTCCTCCTTATCTCCTTTTCCTTCTCTTTTTCCTTTCTTTTATTTGTTCGGTGATTTATTTATCGTCACAGTAAAAAGAAAATGTGACATATTGTGGAGACGTATTGAACAGAAAGAGTCTGCCTAGACATAATTCGATTCTTTCTATAGTTACATTTCTCAATCTCTCCAACTTAATTATGCAAATGTATTTTTATATTTCGTCTGCTATATTCTAATTTGTACACTGCTTAAAGCCCTATTAGATTGCGTACATCTCGCTGTGTGTGCGCGTGTGTGCGTGCGTATGTGCGTGTGTGTGTGTGTGTGTGGTGCAGTGGAGTTCAGCGGCAATTGTCCTTACACGGCCGTCGGTCGCAACTGCATAGTCCACCGTTTGATGCCTTTCTTGTCGTCGTGGGCTTCTATGCAAAAATGAATCCCTAATAGAAGCAGCTCTTTTAGAGTGTGTGGTCTGGGCGGCTTCAAGGGGGAGGACGCAGGGTCCATGCCCCTTTGAAGATGTACATATTTTTAAGCATTATTTAAAGAATAGTATATAAATTTGTTTTAAACATCTATCTTGAATTTCCACATTTTTAAAATTTTATTTTAAAAAATGACATAATTGTACAACTTAATAGTTCAAGGATTGCTGTTGATGTTGATGTTGATGTTGTTGTCGTCGTCGTCTTCTTATACTTGAGCTTTGGACTCTATCACCTCGACATAAACGTTTGGCATTTTCGAATTTGGCACCACATGGACCCCCAACGCTAGAAACTAGTTTTTTCAATCCTTGACACATGAACGTTCTCAGTCGTTTTATACATCAATATTCTGTTTTATTTTCAAGCTGTTTTTAAGTTATAATACATTAAACTTGTAAATATTGTATGGATTAGGAACTTGTAAATAATGTATGGATGGAGTTGTTGCAGTAAATAAAATTATATAATTTTTCCTTTTATTAAAAAGGTGCCTTCTTTCCTTACGTTTTTCTATGCACGGTATGTGCTTGTGAATTTTTTTCGGCAAATTTCTTCTACTCTGTAAATATCGGTTACTATGAAAGACTCTACTTGCAAGAGATTTTTAAGGGCTGACTTCAGATCGACCTTTCACAGTTTTTTTAAAATCTGAAGTGAAGAAAAAATATCTTTCAAATATGAAGATACCAAAGCACATTTAGAAAAGATTTTTCTTGAATGTAGGTCTAGATTTAGGTGTTTTTTACAGCATTGGGCGAGTGTTTTATCGGATGTCGCATTGTCGGGCGTTTTGATCAATTAATCGCATATCGTTAGCTGCTGGAAGTAATAATTTCAATGGTGAGCAACCGAAAGAGGATACGTGTAATTTTTATGATTACATCAATATCATTGTAAAATACTTTTAAAGAAATAAAATCTATACAGATATTCCTAATTTTGAAATAACATTGTTTCTTGTGTAATTTTTTAACAATCATTTCGCACGGTTTTGCTTCCGACTGATTTTGCGACAGCAACATATCTCGTCTAAGAGGGCTTTTTGTAATGAATGTTAATTTTTAGAATCATATTAGCATTTGCTTAATATTACATCACAAAGTTCTATGGATTGAATCTCTGAAAACTCATCTCATCGAAGTGAGATTTTTTATATCAATATTTGTTGTTGGTGTAACATACTCCATGGACATGTTCAACTAAAAACTTTGAATGTACTTGCTCACTCACCCAATATTATTTAACTGCTAAACTTTCAATTTCGATGGAAATTTCGAAGCATTCATTTTCAATGGAATAAGCTAGTAAGTTTCATCAAAAACTCTCAAACTATGAGAAGTTCTGTAAATTGATAGTTTGTGCAAACGTAGAATAATTCTTTTTGTCCATAATTTGAAGTTAAATGTACATTCAGTAGTAAAACAAAGCGCTAAAGAGAACAGGTTGAAAGCTGGGGTCCGAAAATTGAAAACTCGGAATGCGTTGAGACCGGTGAAGTGAATGAAATAACTACGGAACGTAACTACATAATTGACGTTAATTACGCTGCTGCCGGAATAATCGACGGTAGGTCAAACAGAACAAGGTGAAGCTTAATTGATCTACGTGCCCAAGTTTTAGAACGAAACACGAATAAGAGTAATTAAAGCCCAAATTGTTCCAAAACAGGCTTGCATAGATGAACCTCTCGAAGTCTTCGGGAGAACACTACACGGGAGGCAATGATCCGAAAATCAGATATTCTGATCAAAATATTTCCGTAAGAGGCATATATTACTTTCTTATTTTTTATTATTATTTCTCCATTCATGCAAGTTTGAAAATCCTTCTAAGGAAAGCATATATCTCAGATATATGATATAATAACCATTGTTTCAATTGCTTTCTCTTTTATTAATTTTAATTGATATGGATTGATAATAAATTGTATCTAAGCTATTACCAGTTTTCCAATATTTTTCAGAGGAATGAACAACAAACTACAGAAAAATTTGTTTAATCTTGTTTCTATAAATAAAACACGTTAATTTGTGCATTTTTTGCAGTTAAAATCTAATAAGCTAATCAATTAATCTTCCTTAAACGCAGATCCAGATCATGCCCATTTTAAATGTGTGTGTGTGTACTGGAAAAGTACTTGATGTAAGGAACTGGAATATAAAAAAATAATACTAATAGCATTCTCAGATTATCTAAAAAGTTATTCATGGTAGGATTTGACGTATGTTGTTATTTATGCTGTTCCTTGAAGTTTAACTGTAAGGTTAGTGGATACAACATTTTGAAATAAACAAATTATCCACTGATTGAAAGCCAGTTTTATAGTCTAATCACAATATAAAAATAATTCAAAAACAAATTAAAAAAATAAAGTTCATCTTTGTATCTTTTCCGTCTCAAGTGGCCCATTAACACTTTCGTTTGGTATCTCGGGTAAATAACACAGGTCCAATTAAGTCCTCATACTAGAATCTCCGGCCGCGTTCTGGGTGGTTCATTACACAAACTGCAATCGTTTAAAGTAAAGAACAGCAAACCGCATGCAAAAGTACAAAAAAAGACAACACTGAGTCGTTGGAAGAGTCTGCATAATTCTCAAGATTACATCAGGGAAAATTTATGTCCCCGCGACGCATGTGCTAGCAAAAATTAGCACCGCCGTATGCCAACAGGCGCTGGGCTGCACGAGATGAGATAAAACAATTATTTCTGCTTATTAAACAGCGCGTGTACGTCATGTTACTCGACAAACTCACAGGCCAAAAGAGAAGCGGGCACTTGCAAACATGTAAAATTGCATTTGAGGATTTCGCACAGGAAGGCACGTTCCGCAGTGGAGAGCTCCCGTGTGGTAACGTATGGGAATTAGGAGGGCGTGGAATTGAGTTATGCGGAGTACACTCGTCATCATCATTAGCCAACTCATTAGGATGGTACTTGGTTATGTTGTTTTGATGATTTGTGGATATAATTATGTAACTGGTATGGTTTACTTTTTAATATTGCTTGTATTGATTAAAGAAACAGTACTGTAATCTGTTGTTGTCAAATAATAAACAAATACTTTATTTCTTCCTATATTTACGTCAACAACACCGCATCAGAATTCCCACAAATATTTTATTGTCGAACAATCCTAGTATTTGAGGAGAGAAAGAGAGATGTAACTCAAGAGTGCGAGATCTAGTTTAAAGATAAACATAAAAGATAAATTTATTTAAACTGCAATTGAGTGTAACCCTGTGGCAGTTAATTACATAAATGAGATACTAGATGTCATGCAAGTAATATAATAATTGTAATAATAATGCAAAAATGATAATAATAACAATAACTAGATTTTTCTATAAATTTTGTTCTTTAATTTTTTATTTGTATGTTTTATTGAAAGTATATTTTAAATTGAACCAATAATTGGGTTGTGATAAATAAAGTTGAAGTTGTTGATACTTCAAGAGATGTTGAATGGCTTGGCTGACTGTTCACATCTCTGAAATGTTTATTGGGGGCACGCCCCCAAGATCTCTTAAACCGTAAAATAATTTGGTTTTGTTGGTTATAAATTTTGTTCTTTAATTTTTTATTTGTATGTTTTATTGAAAGTATATTTTAAATTGTTTTTACTGCATAAAAATGTAATGTTTATTGTCAACCGCTTGTCAAATGCTTTTGAAAAGGCACATGCCAAATGTGCGAAACGTTAATCACCAATAAATTTATATGAATTATACGTCTTAATTCCTGGTATCATCGTGGATTGATCCTATTTGGTCCAATAAATTTAAAAAGAACCATCGTTCTACAATAACAATACTAATAATAATATAAAAACTGCTGGTTCTTAAAACATTAAACTACATGAAAAAGAAAAGAAACGTCTATAATCTAAAGCCGCACTGAGTGTTTATACAATACAGAACACACTGCACTATCCTTCACTTCACTATAACACTAAAAACATTTCCTTCATTATTTTTCTGCTCTGCACTGCACGACACCTTACTTCACTGTATAACTTAATATTCTTAGTTAACTACCTCAAAAACTTAAAAATATCCTAAATTAATTTCCTAAACTGTTGAACGCTTTGAGGAAAGGGTTCAGAGGTTTTTGCAGGCAATATGTTCCAATCCCTTATCGTTCGATTTATGAAAGAGGATTTCCCGACATCCGACCTCTGTGGTCTTAAACTTATTTTGTGCCTGGTTATATTGTCACGCTGTTGCAAAATGATAGTAAAGTACATCTCTTATAATTACATTGAGACACAACTCACGAATCATATGCCTGTTTGCAAGGAAAAAGTCAGATCCAGAGGTTGAATTTGCCGGTGTAATTTAGATTTGTAATTTGTCAAGATCAAAATTTTCATTCATGGCAATTTTACAAATATGGTTACCATCGTAGGAAGTAAATGCAAGTGGTAAGTTCCTTGCTTTTGAATAAGGAAGTAAAGCTTGTCTCAAACATATTGCAAATATTTTGTCAATTGCAAATGTTTTCGCTTCAAATTCCACTTAATAAGTAAGATTTGGGCGTTAAACATCTTTTTAACAATTTTTTTCACTCACAAGTTTTCACTTGTGCAATCTTAAAAACAATTTTTGGCGAGTTTTGCGGCAGTGAACAGGGGCGAGGCCCTTCCGAATCCAGCGACATAAATTTTAGAAAATTAATGTTTTTTGGCGGCAGAATCTTTTTGAACGTGGTCTCCACATGTTGCAAAATGTTTGCAAAATGACATATCTTTTTGTTGACATTGCAATGGCGTTTCTACAGTTCCTTTAATTTGACACAAATTAATGTTTGCTCGATATTTTTTTAAACTTTGTAAGATGCGCGGATTCGAGTCTGCAGGAAGCGTATAAAGTATGAGAGCACTGGTGAATTTTAACAAATATTGTAAAAATTACATAAAAAATAAATTATTCCCATAATAAAATATCCGGGATATGAGAGATATCAACCACAATAGTAGGCTATATAAATTTACTTTGCAGAAAATTCAGCCATACACGTCTTTCGTTGTTGTTCACCCCCATATCACAAAATTATTTTGGTCCCTTGAATTCCTCCAACTTGATTGGAAATTACGTGATATTAATTTCTTAGGAAACTGCCAGAAAGAGCTAAAGTTAAAACAGAAAATTAGAAAAATTAAAAAGTAAGCAACTTAAATCCTCTAAAACCACAACCGCTGTACTCAGACGTTCTATCCTGGAATTAAAAATTTATATAATGTTTTTTTCAACGAGGAAGAAGTTGGATTACTTTCCAAAGGCCTAAAATATGCTCCTTTATTAAACTCTACCAAATATCTAACAAAATTAGCTATTAGTACTGAAGATGCCTTATGCAAAATGAAGGATAACAATATTCTCAATTCTGTTGTTATTGACTGTTCTAAAATTCTTTCTGATGAAATCCATTGATCCTATCCTTAATAATTTTGACAAACATAACATTTATATACTTAGAAAGTGAAAACTAACAATTTAATTATTAATAAAGCTGATAAAGACAATGCAGTAGTCATATTGAATCATTTAGACTCTATCGACAAATTCCAAACCTTATTCTAGATAAAGACCTTATTATTCTAGATAAAGACCCCACTTTTTCCTTGAATGTTAACGTTAGAAATATTATAAATTCTAGCACTTTAATTTCTGAACAAAAGAAATAATCCTTAATGGTTATGAACCCTCAATGCCCCAGATTATGTGGGTGTTAAACTTCATAAAGAAAACCTACCTATTACACCTGTAGTTAGCCTTAGTATTTCTTGTATTTCACCTCTGAGTAAATTTATTAATCCAATTTTCAGCTTCATCACTAATTTTAACCCCAAGTTCAAATTCAACAACTCTTCTGATCTTATTCAGAAAATTAAAGATATAGAAATACCGAACAATGCCAAGCTAGTTTCATTTAATGTAAACAATTTGTTCTCTAACATATCACCCTCTGAAGTACATAATATTTACATAAAGCATATCATGAATTCTAAATCCTCTTACAATGTAAAAATAGATTTAATCAAATTATTAGATTTATGTATTGAACAAAACTATTTCAAATTTAACAACATAATTTACAAAGTAACTGAAGGATTGGCTATGGGCTCTAACATGTCTCCTTTATTTGCTGAAATCTTTATGGACCATTTTGAAAATAACTCATTTAATAGTGCCTTTGCTTAAGAATATTATGTATTATTTTAGATATGGCGATTACATTATTTGCCTTTGGACAGGTACGATGAGACAATTAAACTAATTTTCTAATTTCCTAAATTCTTTTCACCCAAATTTAACTTTTAAAATGAAATTAAAACAATGCCATACCCTAAACTTTTTAGACTTAACCATTTATATAAAAAAACATATACATAATTTTAAAATTTTAGAAAACCCACCCAAACAGACATGATCATACCCTTTAATTCAAACCATTGCTATCAACATAAATTTGCAGTTTTCCATTCATGGACCCATAGATTATTGAATGTCCCCATGTCAAAGTTACAATTTAAGGAAGAAGTTAACACTATTTTACAAATAATTATTACAACCCCTCCATCATTAAAAAATTTATCAAAGAAAAATAAATTAAATTAATAATTAAGAAGGCCTTCCCACAAAATTTACCTTTGAAATGAAAGTGTTTGTAAGTATACCATATTGCGGTGTCTTCGACCGCACGTTGAGTAAGCCAGATTTAACGTAAATTTGCTCCCCTCTTACCTGAGTGAAGGCGCCGGCTAGCTCAGGAGGCGGTGAGAGCCTTAAATAAGGGTGGTGGATGGACGTAGCAACTTTTCGAAATGAGAGGAAAAGATTATGAAAGGAACATGAAATTAGAATAGAAGTACCCAAATTAATAAAAATATTTGCTAATAGACTGTACATGACCTCAGCGGCGCTACTTTCCCTTCCCTAACCCTTAACTCTAAGTACAAAAATCAATACAATAAAATTTTATAATTTAAGATTTCGGCAAATAAAAAAAATGAAGATGAACATTAATTAGGAAGAGGCCAATGCGCGGCCAATGCTTCCTGAGAATTATTCTAATTTTAATCAAACAAGAGTCTTTGTTATTAATTTTGCCTGAGAGGCGTTGCTGAAGGCCGTGGCTAGGCGCTTCATTGATAGTTGCAGACGGACGTGCTGCCAGCTGTGAAGATTAACTTTCTTCGGTCGTGGTTCCTTTTCGTCCGGAGGGACGAAATATATTCCCATCTTCAGTGGGTCTCTAACAAAAAGGAAAAATTGAGAGATTAACATAAAATACAAATATGATGTAAACAATAAAATTGACAAAAGAAGTGAAATAAATAATACAATGACAAAATTTAAAAAACTAATTTTGAATAAAACTTAAAATGTCCCAAATATTTTCCGTCAATTACACATTATTTTTTAAATATTAGGATTCATTACAAAATTTCCTCTTTCAACTTTCCCCTTTCTTCTTGTGCGCAACGTCTTAAATCTTGCCAAATACTTTAATTAACTCTTATGCACCTGCACTGCACTCAACTAGGGAGTATTCATCATGTTTTGCATTTGAATATTTTTCTCCGCTTGGAGAAATATTTTTATATTCGGACATGGTTTAAAATAACAGGTGAGCTTTCATCTTCAATTGGTTGTGGATCGTATAATTGAATTATATAAGTTTTGTTCTTCATTTCATTAACTTATATTGTATCACTTTCAATTGTAGCATCTGATGAGCGAAAGGTAGCACTCTCGGACACCTCGTGATAAATTTTCTATATTACAACTCTATTTTACAATTTTTTAGGAATAATGAAAAATGACGAGATGAATTTTAATATATGTAAAGAAAACAATGACTCTTGTGTCTTGTATAAGTGTTGCCTTAAAATTCGAATTTGCCGCGGTACCCTACAAGTGACTGATAGCTGACACCGCATGGGAAGCACCTGACGACTGATTTCGGAGACAGAAAGACCATTGATGAATGATCGCATGTGACAAGGAACGCACGCTCTAAGCTATTAATTCACCTGAAGTAAAAACTTTAAATATTGTTTTCTGTTTTTCTTACAGGTAAACCTTTTATCTTTTTTTTATTTTTCCAATGTAATTATTGAAAATTTTGCTAAAGTATATGAAACTATTTTTATTACAGAAACCCCACTGAGTTTTTAATTCAAATTAAATACTTGAAGGCTATAATCATTATATACATTTAATTATCGTTGTTTAAACTTAAAAAAAGGGACCGAAATATTATAAAAAATATAATTAATAGTTCAAAGTCCCTCGTGCTGCATCATCATTTAGAAGAAAGAACCATAAATCCTCACGCCACGTGATCTATGAACCCTTGAAAACTAGCGTGGGATGTGTAAGAGAAACTCAAGTAGGCTATCAGCCGTTCCGAGCCAGTGAGTTAATATGTTGAGCACTGGACGCCAACTTCGAATGCAACTTCACGCGAGAATGTTCATGTGAAGTTGGAGCGGAGTTCGCATTGGGAGGAGAGGTGAATCCTCGAATTAAGTACAGGGCAATACTTCATACCACACATCCTAATTTATGGAATGATGTTACTTGGGTACTCTGCTTATATCGATTACTCGGAGGCAGTAATCATAAACAAGTGGGCAAATTTTAAACAAGCATGGAATACGTGATTGTATTTATCATAATAGCTATGCAATCAACGTAATCTAATTAAATTAATTCAAATATAATAATAATAATAATAATAATAATAATAATAATAATAATAATAATAATAATAATAATAATAATAATAATAATAATAATAATAATAATAATAATAATAATAATTGCTCCAAACAAGGGGAAATAATCAGGCCTTGGCTGTTAAGCTCAGTGACATGCGGTGGTTGGTGTGGTTCCAATCTTTACAAATGTACTAATCTCTGTAAAAATCCCATCACCAAGTTTCGGTCTTAAATTGAGATAACACAGAAGGCTCAAATTACTTTCTTTGAAACAACTCTCTTCAATGTGTTGGATAATCTAAGAGAAAATTACAGTTTAGAATTTAAAAAAAAACTAAACGCAATAGTAAAAAACTCATCAACAGACAAAATTCTCTGAGTTAGCATATATCAATGAATCAATAGAATTTCTAAGAATTGATTGCTTTTCTAAAACAATTCACAAGAAATTCCTTTTTTCACTCCACAGACAATTTCACTCCACGGTCTACCCTTCGACGTTGACCCCCTAATCATTATACCATATCTCTACCAATGGTTCCTCTCTCTCTTTATATATATATAAACAAAAAGCTTCATCCCACAATAATTCAGTCCCGACAATAATTCAACACAAAGAAATAAGGTGTGAAATAATTTTCTATACTGCGTACTATACCAAACAATATAGTTTATACAAAATTTATAAATTAAAACTAATTTTCTTTTTGTTTCCGTTGTTTGTAGCCAAAAGAAATTCAAAAAATATATACTACAATTAATAAGTTTTGTAATTTTGGAAAATTTTAAAAAGATATCTGTAAAATGTATCTGAGAATGATGACAAAACGTCATTGAATGTTGTAAAATACAAAAATAAGAAGTGAAATATAAGTGAAAAGAATGTCTTCTAAGTTTTGCTAATATTATTATAAAAAAACTGTCTATCAAAATATAGTTTATAAAAACTAAAGAGTTTTCGTTTATAAGTTTGAGATTTGTTGTCGACCAAATTACATGATTTCGTCTTCAAATGAAATGTGTTGAAAACCGAATGTTTTATTGCCGGTTTTGTAGTTTGAACAATATATTTTAATAAAATTATAAAATTAATAGAATGAACACTCTTCTATTGTCATTTGTTCATCATCGTGACTTGTAATCGTTCTATTGAAAGCATTCGACATTCTCTTTTCCAGAAATCATATGAATATGTTAAATAGTGAATATGTAGAACTAATCTACATTTTCTAGAGCCACATTCCACACTTATTTTCGGCGTACATCCTTGCTGCTCGAAATTTTAAATTAGGTCTCCATTTTCCAAGCTCTCTTCAATCTTATTGATTCTAGTGTCTTTGTTTTTTTGTCCATAACTTCCTTCAATTGTAGATACTGAAATGACGTTATGCACTTTTTAAAAATCTGAGTACTTGTGGAGTAATAACATTAAGAGTAGGAAACATTTCGCTATGGCGGGCATTCCGACTTCGTTTTCCGGAGATTCAATTATATAGTACAAATGGTCATAACTGCAAAATTAATTATGTAACATCAAATATAATTGTCAAAGATTATTTTCATTTTCGATGCTTAGTATATTATCTAATTTTACAGTAACCTTTATGAAGCAGAAAAATAATTACTTGGCATTTAAATTTTTGTTTTGATGTTGATTGATAATTTTAAAATGTCCTCTGTTGGTGTGTGGTAAAATAAAGTACAAGTATTGGAAGTGATTTTTTATAGTGAGCTGTTGTTACTGACACCTATTGAATATTAATAATAACTCACTTCTGCAAATGGATAACTTTATTTTCAAACGAAGGGAAAGTTAGAAAATATTGCTGGAAATGTCGTTCTTCTGCTTGCAAACATTTTCTTGTTCGTGAAATAATATTCATGCTAACGTGGCGCAAAAAATTATTTTCGATTTCTAGAATGTTTCCAAGAATATTTTCTTTAAGATCATCAATGGTTTTTCCTTTCAAATAACTCCAGAGATAAATATCGCATAAAGTGAAGTCCAGGAATAGAGGGGGCTACAATCACAACTTTGCTTTGTCCGTTCTTTAGTAGAAGCCTTGTGTACACGGGACAAAGATTAATTCGACGTGTGGCATATAGCCCTGTCTTCCTGAAAGAAACACCATAATTTTCGTACTCTTGTCAGTTGACAATAAAAGTTTTCAAAGATCCTTAAATAAATTTCAGAGTTCACTGTACTTCAAAACCGAACCTGTTGTTCGCCATTTTGATGATCGGGATTGCTCTTCGTCGGGACACTTTATTTCTGGAAACTCACGAGTTTCCAGAAAAACTTTACGAGTTTCTTTGTACGAACCAGTTCGAATATACATCTCAAGAAAAAACACTCTTTCTTGCACAGAATACGGCATTATTGCATAATAGACACAAAAGAAAGCTAAGTACATTATATATTATTTTTAACAACTTGGTCACTTAGCGGCCACGGTGATTGCTTTAACTCTAAGGGAAAGTTTAGGAAGAACAGGCAAGGGCAACACGAACACACACAAACATCACAGTTGCATAAAGGGTAGAAATGGTCACACCACGGTGGTGTGATCTGCTTTGCCCTTTTTTGTACCGGGAACGGTGGCTCAGTGCATCAATTGTTGTCACTGCAGTGCCTCTGACCGGGAGTTCCTAGATCGTGTCCCAACGGCACGCCGTGGCGGTAGGATTTTCGACACTAAATTTTCATCTAGGTCGAATTCAGTTGCTGTCTGGAGGAGAATTCGAGCGGTCGGCTGTCCTGCACGGTAGTTTCCCTGGTTTCTCCCATCAAACCAGGCGAATGCCAGCGCAGTACCGTAACAAACAGGCCACGGACCGCGTGCGATCTTTCCTTCATCTTCCTTGTCCTGTCCTCATCCCTTGCACACACACTTACACTAACATGCACTACACTACCACACATGCCGGGATACCGGTCGGGGACTTATAACCTCCCGGCTGGGGCGGTGTCTCGCTGGTGGGAAATATCTGGTTGGGGAAAACCCTGCTAGTCGACGGTATGTCGACGACTGATCTCGCCATCCAGTGGGGGAAGATCATCGCCTCCTCCCGATGAAAAACATGTACTACACTCACGGGACTGATGGCCTGAGTGGTTGGCGCGCCCGGAATCACTAACAATCATTCAACCCTTTCTCGTACGATTACTAAGCTACTGAAATGAACGTGACTACATGTTTTGTCGAATTTCTGGCTCCCAAATAGCAGGTAAAGGTCGAAGATAAGGGACGGTTCAATTCGCGTATCATTTTTGCTATTAGTATTAGTATTATTATTACTATTATTGGTATTAAAACTCGTATAGGTGAATGTGTTTTAATCACAATATAGTTTTTTTAATTTAATTCTACATATAAAACCTTGGAACCAGAGTCAATGAACCTTTGCCTCACATCAAAACCAACATAATAGCGTTTTTAACTTTAACCAACGTTTTCAAATCGTACTTATTCGAAACAAATTATCTAAATTAAATATTTTGGAAAATTTAGAAATTTCAATTTATTTACTTGCCCAAATAAACTGATGTAAAAAATAGAATTGTTACGAAAATGTTGTCTTTTCATATTATAGTTTCCATCTATATAATTAGTGTGCACAATTCATGTAACCATTTTATTTAATTTACTTTAATGTATTATATTTGACTATTGAAATTCTGGTATTGTATTTAGTATTTATGGTGAACTTTGTAGGTGTATGTAAATGGCGTGGCTGTAAATCTTCACAGATGGTGAGGGTTGTGATTATCTTAAAATATCTCCAATATGATTCATCACAAGATCTCAGATGAACTTACTAAGATATCTGTGACGTTCATTAAAAATGCAAAAGCGATAAACATGTATAAAGATTTAATTTACTGTTTAAATTCACAATTGAAACCATTTCCTAAACGTCTATCAGTACCCTAACATTCGTCCGTATGACTCGTGTCAATTTGCTATCCCACAATCTCGAATATTGCGTTCAGTGTATGCAATAAAGCTGACAATAATTACAATGCCTTATATATTAGGTAGCAACTAGGAAACCAGTCCAGCCTCTTGAACGCTCCTTCTCAAATAACTGTCTTATTTCTCCGGACGTATATGATGGCATTCCCATGCGTGTGATTGGTGACGCGAGCGAATCGAAGGATTCGTTTCTGGTGGGATTACGGTTCTGGGAAGTTCTACCTCCCCTTTCTCCTGCCGCTGCACCCAGTGACGCGCGAATTCTCTTTCCGGCTCTTGTTTTCGGATGAAAAGAACCGCGGGCTATCGACCGATTTCTCCCAGCGGAAGCATTTGCCGTCTCCCAGAAGAATCGAGGCAGGAGCGTTCGCGGTGGCATTCGAGGGGACGCCAATAGAACGCGTCGACGGCCATGGCGTTGAGGACGTTAGTGATGGGAACGGTGAGGACGGTGATGAGAATAACAAAGATGAAAAGAGAGCCTTGAGGGTGCTGTTGAGACGCCGGTATGGACGTTGGGTGGTGAGGATCGTCGCTGGTAAGTGTGGTTGGCGGTGAGGATCGTCGGTGGGGAGGGTCGTCGATAGTGAGGATCATCACTGGTAAGGGTCGTCGCTGGTGAGGGTCGTCGCTGGTGAGGGTCGTCGCTGGTGAGGGTCGTCGCTGGTGAGGGTCGTCGCTGGTGAGGGTCGTCGCTGGTGAGGGTCGTCGCTGGTGAAGATCGTCGCTGGTGAGGGTCGTCGCTGGTGAGGGTCGTCGCTGGTGAGGGTCGTCGCTGGTGAGGGTCGTCGCTGGTGAGGGTCGTTGGCGGTGAGGGTCGTTGGTGGTGAGGGTCATCGGTGTTGGGCAGGAAGTAGGTAGGGAATTTGACGATTGCAGGCGGCGAAGGAATTCCGTTCGGCGGGGATGGTCAAGACGGCGAGAATGGAAGTGCGTAAAGATGGGATGGCGAAAGCGGCTAATGGAACTGACCTTTTTCGCACGGCACGGCGGATAATCCCCAGGCTATAGCAGTCGCGTGTTTCCTGTCGCCTTCGTAGAACTCGAGGCGCTTATTCCCGAGGAATATCAAGTAACACAAAGATTGAAATTGAAGCAGGAAATCGCGCGTCGCCGCCACCAATTGCAGTCCACGCAGAGCACGGCTCTGCTTCCGCACTTAAATTACCAAAATATGAGACTGCATACCAGTATAAATCCTATGCTGTTTGTGCCATCCTTAAGTGGTGTGATATCGTCGTATCTTTTTAGATCTCCAATGTTTCTCATACGGTTCACTTGATATTTTGCTATATTTGGGATTCTGTCCGTAGGCATTCTTTTGAGGTGTTCTTGCCATTTCCTTCTATACTCAATTATTTTGTTATTAAGGTTGAACACATCGAGTTCTTTTTGTATGTCTTCATTTCGCTTATGGTCTATTAAATAAGAGCCTGCAACCCATTGTAGGAGCCTCATAATGCCCTTTTAATTATGATTTTTGTTTGTCGGAGTCCTATTTTCACTTCATTATAACATACAACAGCCATGATTTTATAAACTTTTATCTTTGTTTCACGTCTAGAGTTTTTAAAATGCATTTTTATAGTCCTAAATACAGTGCTAATTGTGCAAAGATACTAAAATTTCAGCAGTTTGTTTTTAACATCTTGGTCTCATATACAGGATGAGTTACGAAACTTTAGCACCTGCTGTATTTTTTGAAAGGTTGAAGTTATTTCAATGCAGTTTTCAAGGAAGCATGAGAGAATGGCGATAATTGATGTATGTATTCGTTTTCATTTGATCACTTCTATTTTACAAGATATTGAGGTAACTATGTTTTTTTTCAAACAGAGTTATACATATTTTTTTAGTTTATCATGACGGACGTAAGAAGATAAATCAAATAATATACAAATTGTCATATGTTAGATAAACATTTTTGGAGTAATATTTGTTTTTTGCGATTCGTATTTAACGGAAATTTTGAATGTAACAGTCCACCAGCCAAAGACATGCAGCACTGCTAACACGTTCTCGAGCGTCGTTGCAAAAAATCAAAATTACTCAAAAAATTGCTTTTCTGAAATACGACAATATGTAGAACATTAGATTCGTCCCTTTACGCTCGCCATGATAGACTAAAAAATATTTATAGTTTCATTTTAAAAAATGTGACCTCAATAGCTCGTAAAATACAAATGATAAATTGGAAATGAATATATGCATTAACTAGGCCCATTCCCTCATGCACTTCTGTGGAAAAAAAAACTGCATTGCAATGTCTTCTGCCGTTCAAAAAATCGCAGGAAGTGCTTAAGTAACGTGACTCACCTGTATATAATAGCCGAGACACGAAAATTTATTTACTTATTGAATCACCTTTGTTTTGTGGAAAATGCAGTTAGGTTATATTGCTTTCCAGTACTAGTCAATTTAAATAAAAGTACGCTGCATATTTTCTTTAGAGCTCGCCTGCACGAATTGATCACCAGCAAAGAGTACAGTGCGTAGCGAAGTATTAAAATGGCTGGTTAGTGGAAGACAAACCTGAAGAGTGAAAACCAAGTTATCTGCTCCCGTGGCAGAGGTTTAAAAGATTTCCGTACCGGTGAGTTGCGCACACGTGGGTGTGATTTCTGGGAACATAGTCCACCCAGTCGTTGATACACACGCTCTTGGACACTGAGAACACAATGTGTCGAAACCACTAACGAATATCGTAGGAACTATATTCGATCCCTTCATGGGATGTGACAACCAACCCCTCATAGGCCCGATGAAATCGATTCCGTGAGCCCTAGAGGACCACGGATAGAACTTTTGTTTGAAAAAGTTTGATATGAAAAAATCTTAAATTTAGTATGAAATAAATTGAATTATGATCTACCGTTCATTACAATAATTTATTACGAGTAATATGGGAGTTTGATTTCGTCTCGTCATTTTTGACCCTTGCATTATAATAATGACGTGAGTACAATCTGCCTACACATTATTTTTATAGATTTCGAAAAAGCTTTTGATAGAGTCTCCAGAAGCAAATTATGCTATGTAATGCGATTAAACGGATATCCAATTCACATAATAAATTTAATCCGAAACATATATTCAAAAACGAAAATATGTATGGACAAGGAAACAACAGAACACTTGATTGAAGTCGTAAATCGAGGTGCCAAACAGGAGACGATATTCTTCAAATAGCTGCCCATTAACTTCAGAGAATATGAAATCTGTAATCTACAAATTTCAGCAAAGAAACCGAAAGCCATGAAATTCCAGGGTAAAAATCATTTAAGGTGTAAAATAGAAATTATTGGTAACAGTGTAAAACAAGTAAATGACTTCAACTATCTCGGTTGCAATTTTTCATACTGGCAAAAACACGATATCAGTATATAGAACTTCAGAAATTTCAAAAAATGCGCGGAACTATACGAAAGACCCTCAGCCAGAAAGCACGTACAGTTACTCAACTGAAATTTTATAAAACAATGGCAGTTCCAATGATAACCTATGGATGTGAAATTGGGCCATCAATAGGACACACAAGAGAAAAATAGAAGCCGCAGAAATGAGATTTCTAAGACCTTTGGGGGATTATTCAATACTGGACCATAAAAGGAACTCGGACATCAGAGACGAATTAAAAATCTTCAACCTAACTGAAACAATACACTGAAAAATAATTGGTATGAGCATTTAATGAGAATGCCGGAAGATCGAATGCCAAAAATCCTTCACAACTACAACCCGTACGGGAGGAGTAGGGGCAGACCAATAACGCGATGGAAGGATACTCTTGAAGACGGAACTGGCCAATAGACTCAACCCATGATGATGATGCTGCATTATAATAATAGTTAAATCCGCAAAATATTCACCTAGGCAGAGATTCAAAGTGCGGCGCATAGGTTCCGCGAATAATCTCGTTCGTTACACCACGAGGCACCACTTACCTTACATTTCCGACGCGTCAAAAATGAAGTTGAATATTTTCCAATTTTCAACATGCTTCAATGAAAATTAAACTTATGCCATATTCTTGAACGAATTTTTCTCTAGTTGAGAAAAATATTTCAAGAAAAAATTTCGAAATAGTTTTGATAAAATTTTGAAAGGGATCTAGTGGCTTCATATAATCCATCAATAATCATAAGATCAGCTGCTAAATTTAGGGGTCATTACATCGGCCATATCGACCGGGAAATATTGTTTTGCTGAAAAAAATGTGTACAGGTCCAGCGCACAAAGAATCCCCCAAAAATATGTTGAATATCAGTCGCTGTGTGGAGGAGAAATCTAGCGGCCGGCTGATCGGTAGTTTACCGTGTTTTCTCCGAACAACACCTGGCGAATGCTGGAGCAGTGCCCTAAAAAAGAGGTCACGGATTGCGCGTGATCTGCCTTCATCATCCTCACTCCTTACTTACACTCACACGAAGTACACTACAACACATGTCGGGAGACCCGAGCTTCTCCTGGTTTTTGTGGTGCCCCGCTAGTGCAAGGTATCTGCTTGGGAAAAATCCAGCAAACCGTCGTGTAGGTCGACGCCGGATCTCACCATCCACCGGGTGAAAATCAGCGTCACACACACCCTCCCCGCGACATAAAACATGCACTAGCACCTGGAAACATTAATCAGTCAGTATATTTTGAATATACGTGTACGAGAAAGTAAGACGTATAGGAGCAAGAAAATCAATTTTCGTTATTAGGAGACTACAAACCTTTCTTTGATTAAAAAATGGCTCTTTTCACGGCAGTTTTACGTTAGTTTCTCTTTATAACGATGCAGCATACGAGAAAGTAAAAGTTATTGGACACTATAAATCATTATCGCTCTGTTGAATCTGATGATAAAGAGACTGAAAAAGGGGCCTAGACTTTTTCCACAAGTCTATTTGATTAGTCCCCCTCCACCCATTTGCATATTTTTCATTCGCAAGCTCTGCTTCACTTTTTTAATTGCAACTATTCACGTGAATCCACCACAGAAATGTTTACACTCTCCGCGTCAATAGAGATATCGCATGCCCCAATCGGAGCCGAACTAGTATTCGCTTAAATATATTCTCTCTCACGTTACGCTCGCGTGTTATCTGCACGAGAGTTAATTAAGCAATGGCGTTGCCTCGGATAAGGAGCCGCACAATGCGCGCGACCCCTCCAAAGCTCCGGAGGGGCGCTCGTGCCCCCCCTCCCCACCCCCTCCTGCCCCTTCCCTCCTCCCACTAATGCGTTCCACTAAGATGCGTAATTAGGAAGCCCCGCCTGCGCTCTCGCTCCGAACGTGTGGATGCGACTTTCGAGATCGGCGCCTCGGCTGCGTTGGAACCGGTGCGGTGTTCTAATTACGCGGCGCGTGTGCCGTCCTCGTGTTGGCGCGTAATGAATATCGTATGAATGAGCCCAATGCTGCGGGGCCGCACCCGCAATCGAAGGCGTATGAACCTGCGGAGGCCGGGTCCCTGGTATGGGTTGTTGACGACATACAAGTGCCGGAATAGAACGATCAATACTCGTTATTATTGTTCCTGCTTGTTTGAATTCACTATGTAACTATACTCACGAATTATTTATTTTACTAATTGCCACTAATAATTACTATGCTACCGCCGGTGTTTGAAAGGTATCTATGGTTTCGTTAGACACATACGAACTCGGACACAATACAATCACATGTATTTTCTTAATATTCAACACGCGCAGAATTGAAAATAAACTAGGCAGCCTCCGATCATGTGAGATGTTTCTACGGTTCGTCAGATACCCAGAAACTCTGTAAAAAAATCAAAAATAATTAAACGGTTTCCGTTTTAACTCAAAAATTCAAATATTTCATTGTGCCCATGTCTATTCCGTGCTGCGCGTACCGTCAGAGTTCTCATACTCAAGTGTGTGAGTGCTTTCCACACGGACAAGCGAGACTTCGTTTATTTATTTATTTATTTATTTATTTATTTATTTATTTATTTATTTATTTATTTATTTATTTATTTATTTATTTATTTATTTATTTATTTATTTATTTATTTGTCTATTTATTTATTTATTTATTTATTTATTTATTTATTTATTTATTTATTTATTTATTTATTTATTTATTTATTTATTTATTTATTTATTTATTTATTTATTTATTTATTTATTTATTTATTTAACGATCTTATGAGGAAGTATAAGCGATAATGGTATTGATGGTGATGAAACGATAGAGGAAAAAGAGTCAGGAAAACTGCCAGAACCCAACAAAACTTGCCGCAAACCCGCCTTGATCAGCAGAAGGATAACATGTGTAGCGTCGCCTAGTCCGGCGGCGGTGCGTCGGGCCGCTTCGGGGAAACCCGCGTAAAGCCGGATGTGGATGGGGGTGGACGGGTGCGGCGCCACGCCGCGCCGGTTGGGAAAGCCCTCAGGAATCCCGGCTGGAATTTCCTTCAAAGGGACGCGCGCGGATGCGAGTCTAAGAGGTGTCGGTTGTAGCTCTGGAAAGGCTGGCCAGCGAGCCGTGTGTCGCCCGCTGCTTGTAGGGTGGGGGCGAGCCGGCGGATATTTAAGGCCGCGCCGACAGGCGCCTCGAGGGATACGCTGGGTGTCGAAAGACGAGAGGTATCTCCAGTGCAATCCTTGCACGTGATCTTCAGGTCGAAGATCGGTTTGGCAACAAGCCATGTAACTGGTGTAGTTACGGGACTCTATGTCCGACAGCTTCGCACTTCGCGTTGCTTTTTGCTGCTTCCGAAGCAGTGGTTCTGGGCGAGGCCTAGGGGACGGTCGCGGGGTTTCGCGGCTAAGAGAATTGAAAGGTTGCCAAGGGGCTAGATTTTTGTATCATATCATTGTACATTAATTGTAAAAAATCTGTAAATATATTGTATTTATTCAATCAGAACAGTCGTCTGTGTTTTTCACTCTAGTACGTCACAGACTCGGAACCTTTCTTTTCTAAAACTGGTGGCAGCGGTTATCGAAAACTCACGTCGGGGTGCCCGCACCAATTCCTGCCAGGTGGCAGCGGTTATCGAAAACTCACGTCGGGGCGCTCGCAGCAAATTCTGCCACTTTCTTTTCTAAAACTGGTGGCAGCGGTTACTGTAAACTCACGTCGGTGTGCCCGCACCAATTCTGCCATTTTTCTTGTCTAAAATTGGTAGCAGCGGTTATTGTAAATTCACGCCGGAGTGCCTGCGCCAATTGTTGCAATTGTAGTTCAAAATTGGTTGCAGTGGTGCTTAGAACTCACACCGGGCGGTTGTGCCAATTGCAGTTAATAATTGGTTACAACAGATTAAAAGACTCACTATCATTCAGCTTTGTGGAAGCAGTCACTACGTTCGCAACGAACGGGGAACGCGGAAGTCTGCAGCAGCATCCGCGGGGACATCAGTGCGGCATCAGAGCCATCGGTGCGCGCTGATTTATCAGAACAGCACGCGTAAAGACAGTGTACGCAGTTAAACGTGCATACGCGTCGTAAATACGTGGCGCCGGCAGTGTCGCGCACGCCACGAGAAACCGAAAAGTGCGGTGTTTCGGTACGGTAGTTTCGGGGCGGTACAATCCGACTCAGAACCTTTCTTTTCTAAAACTTGGTACTGGTACTGGAACGAGCTGATATTGGCACTGGAACTTGATCTGCTAATATTTGCATCACCGGAAGAACACATCACGGACCGACCTGAACGAGAGGAAGGAAGGAGGCCACAAACCGGATCCAGAAGGCGCTCACGCGACACCGAGGTCAACTGAACGTAAGTGTGTTTTTGTTCTGGCCGGGGATCAATTCAGGCAATATGGCTTTCTTAGCGGGTTATAGGAAAGAGGTGCTTGTTAGGGTCGCGATGGAGATGGGGGAAACATTAGAAGGGAACGAGACCGTGGTTAAACTTAAATCAATCATTACGGAAAGCGAGCAGTACGAGGAATCATTCGTGAAACAACTCGCTGACCAAGAAAAAGAACAGGTTGCAGAAATACGAGAGCAGGAAAGATTACGCGAAGAGAGAGTGTTAGAGCAGGAAAGATTACGCGAAGAGAGAGTGTTAGAGCAGGAAAGAATACGCGAAGAGAGAGAGCAGGAAAGAATACGCGAAGAACGGCAATTTGAACTTGAAAAGTTAAAACTAACGAATCAGGCTCCCACGCGTGTTTCCATAGGTAGTAGCGACACGGGAAATCGAACTAATATTCGTATCAGCCAAGTCATGGACAAATTCAAAGGCGAAGGCGACGATATTACGTTGTTTTTAAGTGTTTTCGAGGCGCATGCTCGCCAGCTTGGCATTGCGCCGGTCGAATGGGTAAGCCATTTAATGGGTTTACTTCCTAATGAAGTGAACAACTGGCTCGTAGTAGGATCCGATTCACCGGATCAAGATTATGACCTAATTAAAGAACAATTATTAGATATGTACAAGTTCACGGCAGAAAAGTGCCGGCAGATGTTTTGTAGTCACGTAAAAGGTGCAAAGACCACTTGGAACGTCTATGCACGTGAATTAGCTAGTTATTGTAAAAAATGGGTCTCAGGTTTAAAGATCGAAACATTTGAGCAATTGCTAGATCTCATTGTAACAGACCAGATGAAGCGAAAGGTGCCGGCGGTTATGCGTGACCATTTCATTGATGTGTGGGGTGAGGGTTTCTGCGTCCCAAGATTTGGCACGAAGGCTGGACACCTACGAAAACAACCGGGCTAGCGGATATAAGAAGGATTTCTCGCGGTTCGGCAATAAAGAGCAGGCAGGCGAACGGAAATGGCCGAAGGCGACGGAAAGCGCGCCGACCACTTCCAAAACGGCAGTGCCGAAGGTAGCTAGTAACGCGGAGTTCGAGAAGCCGCAAGAACGGACGTGTTACTTATGTAAAAAACCAGGTCACATAAAAAGGTATTGTCCTCAAAATAACAATAAACCTAGCGAGAAGATGTGTCACGTGGCCGACGCTAGTGCGCCAGAGTTATTGTCTCCACACACATTTCTTGCCAAAATTTGCGGCGAAACAGTCACCTGTCTCCGTGATACGGGTGCGACGATTGACGTCATCAACGCAAAGCACGTCACGCCGACACAATACACCGGCGAGTCCGTATGGGTTCAGCAGCCCCTGGACGAAGCGCCGAAAAATCTACCGGTAGCCAAGGTAGAGATTGTAGGGCCATTCGGTACTCTTGTTACAGAGGCCGCAGTCGCGAAGAATTGCGACTTGCCTTATTACATTTTTAGTAATCGTTCTGCTACGATTTTGAAAGAAATAAAGCAAGGGTTCTTAGAACCACAGCCTATCTGCGCTGTGCGGACTAGGGCGCAAGCAGTGGCTGAGCGCGTAAGGGCGGAAGGGCCCCAGACAATAGAGGCGGTAGAGCCTGCCGAGAGTACAGGAAACGGCCGAGATCAGGACGCGTTCCAGGTAACCGCTTCGGAGGAAACCGAGGATGACAATAGAGTTGGTCAGGGCGAGGTCGACGCCCCGGGCAACTCGGAATCAAACGATCAGGAATCTGAATTAGATTTCGGTAGCATTGCTTTGGCTCGTTTGGACCCCACCGAATTTGCTACAGCTCAGAGACAAGACAAGGAGCTCGCGCCGTTGATTGAGCGTGCGGAAGGACCCGAGACGGATCGGCACGATTATGTTATGAAAAACGGCCTATTGTTTCGTGTCCGGCATAGTAAGCGCGGAGAGCAGTTCACTGTGTTAGTAATGCCGCGGGTGTATCGTGGCACGATCTTAAAACTCTGTCATGAAGTTGCTCACGGCCATTTAGGGGTCACAAAAAGCAAAGATGCCATGGCCAAATATTTCTTCTGGCCGAATTGCTATAAGGATATTGAAAACTATGTGCGTAGTTGCGACAGTTGCCAACGAGTAGGAAACGGCGGCGAAAAACTTCGCGCGCCTTTGAAAATTGTACCTATAACGGGCGAGGCATTCGAGAAAGTGAATGTCGACGCGTGTGGCCCATTTCCAGAATCGGTCACCGGAAACAAGTTTATTTTAACGGCGATGTGTTTAGCCACGAAGTATCCCGAGGCTATTCCGATACGGGACCTAACTTCGGTCACTGTAATTGAGGCATTATTAGAATTATTCAGTAGAATAGGATTTCCACGCGAATTGCAAACCGACCAGGGCACTTGCTTCCCGAGTGCTTTGACAGCGGAATTCGCCGAGCGGTTTGGCATTAAACTGGTGAGAAGTTCGCCGTATCATCCTCAATCAAACGCAGTCGAAAGAATGCATCGAACTATGAACCGGCTTATGAAGGTTCTGTGTTTGGAGGCGGGGACGGATTGGGAATGCCAACTTCCCGCTATTATGTTCGCGTTGCGCACGAGTGTGCACGAATCATTAGGTTTCTCTCCTGCCGAATTGGTGTACGGGAAGAATCTCCGTACCCCCATGATACTTCTTTACGAAAGGCTTGCGGGAACTGCGGAAGGTGAAGAAAATTCTGTAGTTGAGCATGTATTCAAATTAATCAATCGTTTGAAACGCTCCCGTGACCTAGCTCACAATAGAATGGCTGAAGAACAGCAGAAACGTAAAGTGTGGTATGACCGGAAGGCGGTCTCACGTACTTTCGAGATAGGCGCGAAGGTGTTGGTTCTCGCACCTAACAGGACGCGGAAGCTCGCGGTTCAATGGATAGGGCCGGGCGAGATTCGCGAGAAAATTTCGGAGCATAACTATGTGGTCCAGATGCCGGGGCGGAAGGAACCCCGCGTCTATCACATTAATATGCTTAAAAGATACCACCAGCGGACAGAGTACTTAAATGTGCTTAGTTCTACGACGGTGACAGACGCAGGTGACGAAGACGCGCTAGATCGCTATGCGCTTAAATTGGATTGTTGCGACTTTGACGCGGAAGAAATGCTGAGCGGGACTGAGGTCGAACCGGAGTTTCGCGACGCTCTGAAAACGGTCATTTGTAAGTACAGGTCTATATTTAGTGAGAAACCCGGATTGACAGATATCACTACTATGGATATCGAGTTAACTGATAACAGCAAAATGGTTCGAAGCGTACCCTACCGTACATCGCCGAGGCAGGCTAAGATATTACGGGAAGAAATAGATAGAATGCTTCGCGACAATATCATTGTGGAGGCGGAGAGTGATTATACGTCTCCCATGATATTGGTTGAAGCACCGGGCAAGAAACCACGGCCCTGTATCGATTATAGGCGCCTCAACGAAATTATTAAGACCGAATACTTTCCGTTACCCAATCTCGAAGAACGGACAGAGCAGGTAGCTGCAGCTAAAAATATAAGTGTACTGGACCTTTGCAAATGTTTTTGGCAGATCGGTCTTACGGAAAGGGCACAAAGGTATTCGGCGTTCGTGACCAGTTTCGGCACGTACCGGCCGCTTAGATTAC
>BLKR01010954.1:0-42232 GCA_011170035.1 Teleogryllus occipitalis
GCAGAGAGGGCGACAATATGAGTGCGAAACCGTAAAGTTAAAGAGAAAATATCTGGTTGAATTGTTGCGCCGACAGACAGTGCATCATTCAAGGAATAACCTGAAGAGGTCTTTGAACTCGCATTGAACACAACTCGTAATCGTGACGTACTGGAATTGGGATTCACCACACCATGGTGTGGTATATAATAAACAAAGGAATTCGCCTGAGATTGTGGAGCCTTTTGCATGTGGCCCATGCTTATGTACTCCTGCATAAATTCCCTGTATTGCGTTGCAAGGACATTATCCCTTGCAAGTTTTGATTCGAGGGCGTAAAATTGGGATAACGCACGCGGTCGTGAACTTCCTAGCTTCGGTGCGTCTTGTTTGAAAGGCAGGGCTACAATATACCGTCCGTCTGGAGAGCGCGATGTTGTTTCAGTATACACTTTTTCGCAATATTGTTCCTCGGGGGTTAATGGAACATTAGTTGGCACCTCTTCCAGTTGCCAGAATTTCTGCAGTTGCTGTGAGACCCTTTCTATTGAGTATGTGAAATTAGATATTGCTGCGCACTCATGGGTGTCTGCAGGGTTTAACGGCATGTTTCCGGACACTAACCACCCCAGTTCGGTGTTCTGGAGAATTGGCATTCTTTTTTCTAAAGAAATTTTGCCCGTTAACATAATTTCTGCGGCGATGGCGGCGCCGAGTAAAATGTCAATTGATTTTTTGACATTGAAACGCGGATCTGCAAGCGGAAGATTCGGTGGAACTTTCCACTCTCCGCAAGCGAATGAGGCTGGCGGGAGGTCTGTGGTGATGGCAGGCATTACAATGAACGCTTCTTGACAGTGCCATTTAGTTACACGCGAAGCTATTACGAGCGATGCAATGTGTTGCGAGCTCGTAGTACCTGTACCAACAGTTTGTATTTCAATCGGTCCCGCTGTACTTGCTATGTCAAGCTGCTTGATTAGCGCCTCTGAAACTAAATTACAATTTGAACCACTGTCCACCAGGGCAGTGCATGAGTGAAGGTTACCACAGCGATCGCTTACAAGAATTTCAGCTGTTGGTAATATACATGGTGTAAGACGGCTCGAAAAAATATTTACATTCGCACTAAACGAATTTACGTGCGCCGACGGCTGAGATGGCACAGCGTGGGAGCTGTTAGAATTGGTTTCGGGAACTCTCCCGGGCAAATCGGCGACACTATTTTGAGCACCCCTGGAATTCCAGAATTCCTGTGAATGACCGCCGGGTGCACTCTGAGTGCAGGTACTGTGGCCGGATGGCCCCGAGACAAAAGCTGGCGAAAAGTTTCCTCCTTCACAGACCGGGGGCGGGGGGTATTGGCCGCACGGGGCAGTGAAAGGGGAGTTTGCTATCGCCGGCGACTGGGCGTTGCAGAACGCAACGTTCATTTTCGACTCAAAGAACCCATGTAACAATGTGTGATGATTGGCATTGCACTGACGACATGTGAACGAGGAGCAATTATGCGATTTTGAATATTTCTTAAGACAATTATGGCACAGCCGTTGTTGGCGAACGTGAGAAAACCTTGCTTCCTGTGATAATTCGCGGAACTTCTGGCACTGATGAAGCAAGTGCGCGCTAGCACAAAATGAACATTTGTTTCCGGTATTGTTGGTCGCATTGTTAGATGGTCCTTGCCAATTGCGGGGTGCGGCTTGTTTAAGTTCAGGGCGCAATTTACTGTTTTGGGCAGGGGTACCGGCACTGTTAATGGCAGCGATTTTGTACTGCCTTTCACAAAAATTGTAAAAATCCTTCAGTTGTGGATTTTTGTCTAACGGCGCGTTTCGTTCCCATTCTTGTACCACGGCGGGTGGACAATGCGCAAGAATGCGATGAAGAATGAGTAATTCACTCAAAGGAACTTCTAAATGTAAATTATCAAGAGCTATGGCATGGGTTTGGTAATGGTCAACAAATTGTCGCCATGTTTGTGGATTGGTTGAATCCAACACAGGAGGGCATTCTAATGCGGTGATGTGGGCGGTTGCTATCAAGCGCGGATTTTCATATCGCGAATTTAAAGCTTGCCACGCCAATGAGAAGCTATTAGGCCCACTGGGAAATTGTAAAACAAGTTGTTTACATTCTGAAGGAAGGGCTTGGACCAGATAGTGCAATTTTTCCAGATCTGTCGCATTTTTATTTTTGATTATTAGCGCAGTAAAAAGCTCTCTGAAACCTTGCCAATCTTCATCGCGACCGGAGAACCGGGGACTAGGGAGCTCAGGAAGCCTGACTACACTGTACGGCATTTCCTGTGAAGAGCGGTGTGAGTCTGACACGGAAGGTGTAGTCTCGCGAAATGCCGAATGTTTTCTCAACAAAGCATTTACTTTGGAGATTAACGCGAAATACCGGTCTTCACATTCGAATTCTAGTTCCGCATCTGGGAAATTGTCTGTTAGTTGTTTGGAATCTCCTTTGTAGTTTTCCCAAACTTCAAGAATACGTTCCTTACGAGAAACTAATTGTTCGAACGTTTCTTCATCGACAACTTTGAAATCTTGTATAAAACTTGCCTGGTTATCTATAATTTTAATTGCAGTTGAACATGCGGCTTCAAGCCTTTTCCGGAGTTTGTCTCCCTTTTCTGCCATGTTAACTGCTTGGGTTTAACTATGATTATTTAAAAGCCTGAAATTAGGACGCGTGCAGTATGCTAACATGCACCCGAGCACATGTAAAAAACATTGAAAATTAGAGCAAATAAATCGATCGAGGACCGTGTGGGAGCCTGCATTCCTGTAAAACACTGAACACACACATACCACAAAATACAAATTACAACTAAACTTATTCACTAAAAAATAGCATTAACAAATTTGCACTAACACTGTATTACCTAAATAAATTATTAATAAATATCTTTACCACTGAATTGCATATAAAGTAATTAGGATTAATAATAAATTGTTTAACATAGAGAATTTTACTATCCTTGGAACACTGAAAAGTAAATAATCATGTGCAATGATGAGAATTTTAGTAAAAATTGTCAAATTCAGACATCCGGCTCGAAGGACCACAAATGTACAGAGAAAGGGAAGAATGGCCAGGAAGGGAGGGGGTTGCTTTAGCGGACTGAACGGGACCTTCTCTGTACAAGCTTACGCCGCGCCGGGCCGTGAGCTGCCCGGAGGGGGAGAGAGTGAGGGCGCTGGTTGAGGGAAGAAGCAGGGGTTGTCAGAATTCAACTCACTCACATTGCACATGCTATTTAATATTAAATGTACATTATTTACACTTGCACTGACGTAAGGCGGTGTGCCTGCGGTGGTGTGCCGACGGCGTTGTGTCTGCAGCGGTGAGCCTGCAGCGGGGTGCCTGAGGCGGGGTTCCTGAGGCGGGGTGCCTGAGGCGGAGTGCCTGAGGCGGGGTGCCTGAGGCGGGGTGCCTGAGGCGGGGTGCCTGAGGCGGTGTGCTGCAGCGGTGTCCCTGCAGTGGTGTGCCTGCGGCAGTGTGCCTGCGGCGGTGTGCCTGCGGCGGTGTGCCTGCGGCGGTGTGCCTGCGGCGGTGTGCCTGCGGCGGTGTGCCTGAGGCGGTGTGCCTGAGGCGGTGTGCCTGAGGCGGTGTGCCTGAGGCGGTGTGCCTGAGGCGGTGTGCCTGAGGCGGTGTGCCTGAGGCGGTGTGCCTGAGGCGGTATGCCTGAATGCGCGCTCCCACAAGGTCCGTCGACGGTAGGGCGCGGATGCAGCGCCTTATGGGAGCACAGCACAGAATCTGGCTCGCGTATGTCAGCCGGAACACGTACGGACTGAAAGTCCGTCTGCGTTGGACGCAGTCTGCACCCCTGCCGAAGGCAGTGGGGTTACAATGCACTCGCGAGAAAGCAGATGGCGCCGGGCCGGGCCGGGCTTGCGTTGTCTGTCGCGGAGAGATTTTGTTCCAGCAGAGACGGCGACCTGTCGGCGAGTGCGGTTTCGGGGGTAGATGCTAACGGGTCTTCGGGGTATGCGTAGCCGGCAGCCGGGGTGGGGGAGGCGGCGGTGAGGGTGGCCAGCGGTGGGAGCGTCGGATGCCCGCGGTGGGTGCGGCCAGCGTCTAAAGGGGGAAACAATGACCTGCCGCCTGGGCGTTTGTGGCGTGGACGGAACAGCATCTTCGTATCTTGTGCGGTTGAGGAGATACTAGGGGTGTTAACACTTAGCTGTTCCACCCTGTCTCTCTCTCTCTCTCTCTCTCTCTCTCTCTCTCTATATATATATATATATATATATATATATATATATATATATATATATATATATATATATATATATATATAGTGACGTCATGGGATTAGACAACCCCATAACGCCACCATCAGCTACGAGAAGAACCCCGCGAACAGAATGAAGTCGAGTACGCGGCGGAACGATGGCTTGTAAACGCGCCATTTACCCATAGCTTTTCGAACTCTGACGCCCGAACTAGCGAATAATGTTTTTACGGGAGGTCACGAAAAGCGGAGAATATTCACACCTCCAAAAATTTCCCCAGGCGCGAGTACCATAAGTATCGCGGCGCGCCTCGGAGGAGCTCTCTATGATTGCAGCAGCGACGGCGACTAGACAGTTCTGAAGGCGATTGTAACTTGATAGCATAGGAGTTTATTTTAACTTGGTAGTTAA
Source organism: Teleogryllus occipitalis (assembly GCA_011170035.1). NCBI lineage: Eukaryota > Metazoa > Arthropoda > Insecta > Orthoptera > Gryllidae > Teleogryllus > Teleogryllus occipitalis. The sequence goes on from BLKR01010954.1 coordinate 4,641, forward strand.
AAGTTAGCTTGAGAAGCGTTTCAACGAAAGTGATGTAATTGAGAAGTGGAGTGCACGAACATTCTTCGCATTAACATTCACAATATTTGAGAGAGCAAGTGAAGTGATTGTTTGACTTCGAAATAATTTTCACTTTGTAAAATTCGCGCAGAAGGACATTAACTATATCCAGCATCTCATATTGCACGCTGAGACCACACACGCCCAAAATGTGGTAGGTAGGCCGAGCATTTAAAGCATAACTTCAGCGACATTAATTATTCGAGGCTGGAAGCGCGAACAAACTTGTACGAGGCGCGGCAGAAGAAGGACGACCCCAGGAAGAGTGAGCGTAGGTTAGAAAGATTTGGACTGGAACGAGAATCGTACGAGTCCGGAGAACGGGAGAAGGGTGTGAAATTGGAGGCGTGGCGGAGTCCAGAGCTCGAGGGAAGGAAACTGGTAACATCGTGGGACCGCGAGCGAAGACGGGTGGTAACGCGAGGCTGCGAGCGGCAGAAAATCCACAAGGTTACCTACAGGTGAGCGATGCGAAGCTGTTGAGGTAAAAGAACTGGCAACTTTTATGCGGCGATCAGTTGGGGAAAGAGAATAGCAGTAAATACACGACAATTCGTGTTAAAAGTGGGTGAGAAGTCCAGAATAGGTGGGAGAAGTATTCCGAACGATGTGAGTGGCAGTTTCAAGTTCATTTACTGCGCGTGTTATTGAATTCATTCAAAGAGGCCATACCTTGTACAATTTTACTTAAATAATTCATGATTTTCACATGTTGTACAGTGATGTTATCTGGAAAAGTCATAGTTTATAGTATTGTGTTAAAAGTAATTGCTTTCTGTGATATGTAAAGGAGTCAGATTTAAGTAACGTGTATGTTACGTTTTATTGTTTTTTCTCTATAAATTTCCCAGTGTTATAGTGAGTGCGAAGCCCAAGGGTAGCACCTGTGAACGGGATACCTTAGAACAAGTGTAAAGCTCATTTTAAAAGCCGTGCACGGAAAAACTAGAGAGTAAAAAGAGTAAAATAATGTGGTAGATAAAAAATTCAGAAAGAGGAATGAGCAAATTGCGAATTGTAATTGGTGAAAGTGTGTGCAGGCTGTCGAGGTAACGCCAATTTTTTGTTTTGCCTTGTTTTCTGTTTTTTTCAGTCACCAACTATTTAAAGTGCATAATCCTATTATATAATTGTGCCACTGTAATTTTTCATTGAATAAATAGTCATTTTATTTGTATTTTATCTTATTAATTGTGTCAAGGGTTCAGACTTTCTCATACCCAAAAGATCCTGCTTCCTGAGAATTTTAAGCTCGCTTCATGAGCATTCATACTATCACGCTCTCCCCACGTGCTGGAAGGTAGTAGGTGGGTGTGATAGAATATATATATCGCCTCCTATTTTATTCAGTAGTATACATACCTTTTGAGGCTCTCCCAACCAATCTTAATGAATGAGGTCTCTAAAGGAAGAGAACTTCAAGGAGATATAATGAATTGTACTTTGAATTTTAAAATATGAAGGATTTGCTTAAAAACGCATCTAAGTAGCCATATCAAATGCAACCCACGACACCCGGCCGGATTTATGAATCTATATCGTTAAGTAACTCCTACACAAAACGATTAAGGGCCTTAAAAATTAAAATTCTGAGGCCGAAGGCCTCTAAGAAACGTTCCGTATACTGTATTCTACAGGATAAGATCTTTTTAAACATTCTTTTACATTTTTCTGGTTCGATGCTTAACGATTCTACCCCACCTTTTCACAGCCTGTAAAATGTAGATAATGTAGAAATGTATGAGAAATTAACTAGCTACTTGATATTCTACGCGGTTGAATTACACGGGTATACCTCTCTGCTCGGAATTACTTTAAATAAGAATAGTTTGTATTGACAAAAGAGTTGATGAAAGAAGACAGAAAAGAATTCATCAATGTTTACAATATTAATATGGGAGATAGAATGTCATGGAAGGCATTATTGTAAATGAGTTTGGAAAGGCCCTTAGAACATTTAAAAACGGAATTCTCCAGTCTCAGGTGCAGTGTGTATGGAGCTGGTAAAAAACGGTCCTAGAGTACTTCTCGAAATACTCTGCCAACTGTACAATAAATGTATGAAGGGAGAGACGCTGCCAGAAGACTAGAAAAGGTTACAATTCTGACATATACAAAAAAGGTGACAAAAAACAATGTGGGCATTATATAGGCATAACTGTGCTCTGTAGTATTGGTCGGATATATGGAAAAATACTAAAATTTCGACTAATGGAGCTTATAGATGTAGAAGAACAGAACGGCTTTAGAGCTGGATGCTCATGTACTGATAATATTTTTAGTATGAGACTAGTGACCGACATACGGCTTGCCCATCATTTAGAAACTGACCTGGTATTTATAGATTTAAGAAAAGGCTATGACACAGTTCCATTAAATAAACTCTGGATGGCAATGCAGAAACAAGATGTCAAGGTGTACTTATTGAAATCAGTTAAAGACCGATACAGCAGTAATGTAAGTCAAATTAAAATTGGAAGAAACCTTTCTGAACCACTTTCTGTAAATAAAGGTATACGGCAAGGGTGTTTCATTGCCCCTACTCTATGTAAATTATATTTAAATGAAGCTTTAAAAACTTGGAGGAGAAAATGTTGCAATCTGGGTGTAAAAATTGACGATTCCATGCTCTATTCTCTTAATTATGCAGACAACCAAGTCATCTTCGCTGAAGAGGAAGATGATGTTCTATACATGTTGCGAAAACTTCATGAAGAGTACTTAAATTGGGAGCTAGAAATAAATTTTGATAAAACAGAATATCTGGTTGTATGAGAGGATGCCAAGCCTCTGTGGATACCCAACGGACCAGAATTGAAATCCTGCTTGAATGTAACCTATCTAGGTATTCAAATAGCAGCAAATGGGGGTAGTACACAAGATATTCAGAGTAGAATATCAAAAGGGAAAGTAGCCATAAGGCAATTGCATCCTTTAATACGGAATCAAAACCTGAGCAAAAATGTTAAAAGAAGATTACATAAAACTATCGTAGAGAGTATTGTCACATATGGGTCTGAAGTTTGGGAAATATCGAAAGGTAATGAGAATAAACTTACAGCAATGGAAAAGGACTATTGGCGAAGAAGCTGTGGAATGACACTGCTGGACTTCTTACTTTAAGAAACGAAGAAATTAGAAGAAAAGCAGAAGTGAGTTTCAACATTATTGATTCTACCATTGAAATTAAAAGGCTCAAATAGTATGGTCACTTAAACAGAATGGGTGAAGAACGATGGCCTCTAAAGCTCTGGAATTGGAAACCAACATTGCACAGAAGACGAGGAAGACCCAGAAGTACATGGAAGGAAGGAGTGAAGAAGGCGATGGCTAGAAGAGGATTAACTGCAGAAGACTGCAGTGACACACTCAAATGGAAACTGGGATGCGAGAGACGCCTGATGGTGTAAAATACTCGCACTACTACTACTGCATTGACAAAGGTATATTGTTATCAATTACAAGGAGATATGCAGAACAAGTGACGTAGGATAAGAGTCTTGAAGAAAAAGATATATTTTTTCCCAGAACTTTTATCCAGCCTACAACCAGTTATTCTTTACGTCCTGATGGGACGCATATTCGACCATAAACTAGACCAACACACTTGCGGGCTCCTCTGATCTGGGGTCAGCAGAACGCAAGGCCCTCCGCGACAACACATACAATGTCGAGGGACAAACAACCATGCCCAAAGCGGGACTCGAACCCGCGACCCTTCGCGCGCTGAGTCGGTACTCGCTCTTAGCCATCCCGGCCATCCAGGTCGGCAAAAGATATATCACAGGCTTAATATGGAAATGGAAAAATAGGGAAGAGGGAGAGGTTTAATACGCGTGAGTTCTCGCACGTGTACGCAAGTATGTATGTGTGTGTGTCTCCCTCTCTCTTATATATATATATATATATATATATATATATATATATATATATATATATATATATATATATATCTGCTTCATACTGAATTGAACACATCAGTTGTGTACCCATACTTGGGTTTCTTTAACCTGGCGGACGACAGTTCATCAGCTGTTATGGTGTTATCCAATCGAAAGCTAGAACGTCATTACGAAGATGTCACTGTGGTGACGTTTACGCTCCCGATTGGACGAAATCGTAAAAGCTAATGAACTGTCATATGCCATGTTACAGAAATCCAAATAGTGCGAATATAAATTTCCCGGGAATTTTTAATGAATTATTTTATTTTAAAACATTAGTCATAAAAGTAGCACACTAAACAATGATTGACTATTGTGAGAAACTCATGATTAATTTTGAAGTTTTCTCATTTCAGTGTAAAATATTGATGAAATGACAGTTCACTAATTGGAACTTTACAAGAACCTATACAAAAAGTTAATTGTTGGTCACAGATTCTCTTCACATGCCATTTGAAAACGAGGATATGTATCTTCCTTCTTGAAGAACTATAACTGCGTTATGGTTCATTTTTGTAAGCAATAATTTTCTAGACGTTAGACTGCTCGGAGAATGAGACCAATCCTAAATCAACGTCAGAGGCGGAGGCCTATCCCATTCCAGCATGTATTGGAGTGGTTGTGAGTTGCTGCACGCTTAACGTTGTGATCGTGTGTTGAAGTGGCGGTGTTTCGGAGTTTGTGCTTGTGCCATGAGGTGGTGAACATATGTTCTGTTATTAAATTACGTGACATTTCTACTGAAGTGTGAGTAGTTTTCACTAGTGTTGCGTATATGACAAACTCGGTGCTTTCGAATCTGTATATAGGCCAGACCATTGAAGTAGGTTGATAAAATGTGGAACAAGGTTATGGTGCTGCGTTACGAACGTCAGTTCATAAAATACAAAAATGTTATTTACTGAATTGTGGGCAGAATTATTTTTGTTTCATTGACTCATGACAGTATCTTTGCGAGTTTGTTATTGGATTATGAAATAAATTGAATATCCGTATTGTAGATTTTTTTTTGCATCTTCTGTTTTATTTCTTTAAGAATGCATTGCAATTTTGATCTTGTTATTGAATTTTAGAGAATGGGGGACGAAACGGAGCAGATTATTTGTAATCTCAGAGCATGTTTACTGTCTGCCAAAGGAGGAATACCATTACCCTGCCTGGACAGTAAGTATTATGTACAAACCTTTTGTTTGGAATACAGGTTTTCAAGAAAGTGAGTAATTGCATTTAAAAGAATCAGATATTATGATGTGTCATCAAAAATGTGACTAGTTTTAGAAGACTTGTTATTCACTTTGATATGTGTCAAAAATGTATTTTGCTTTTGCTTATATTATGTTTTAAATGCTTCTGGTAGGTGTACATTTTTTAAGTAGTAAACTTAACATGTAGGAAAATATATTTTCATGTATTTGAGTTTGGTGCTTGTGTTGGTATGTGTAACTGAAATTGAATTTGTTTTTACAAGTAACAATTTTCTTTGCGCGAAAAGTGTAACTGAATACAAATTTATTGATGTTTATTATGATTTTAAGTAAAATATGAATACATATTGCACATATAAGGCAAATGTCAAGTTACACACAAGGCAAAAAAGCTGGTAGTTAATAGTTCCACAATATAAGTACTTCAGACACTTACTTCAGTTGTTGCTGTAAAGATTGCCTTTTGTAATATATAAGGATGACTTAAAATCAAGAGTTGCAAAAGCTGTTTGAGAACTAACTTATTAAAAATTCACATGTCATGGAAAATTGAAAAAATGAGGTCATGTATCAATTTCACAGTACATTGAGAAATGTCTGTTCCAATGGGAGAGTCAACGTTTTTAATATCCCCAATTAAAAACAAACAAAATAAAAGTTTAATGATTTTGCAAAAGTTGCAAATGTGTTTACTACAGAAACTTGCAATGCCATCAACTGGAACATTGAAATGGAACATATAATGTTTATATTCTTCAAAATTGTGCAGAATAATTCAAATTTTTCCTTGTTTATAATAAAAATAATAAGCTACTTTTGTTAATCAATTATGTTCTAATGTTTTTTGGTCAGAGTTCAAATTTAATGTCAAATGAGGCTTTTGGCAGCATTGTAACAACTTCTGATCTACAAGAAATTGTTTCTTTTTGAGTTATGAATCGATTTTTAAAATATTTGGATCACAAGGATTGAAGAATGTCAGTATAAAGGTTTCATATTTAATACTTTTAAAATCTTTTAATCATGACAAAATTGTACTAATTAAATATAATTGAAAATTTAGATTTTCATTAGAAAATTTAATGTGAAAACTATTTTCGTATTCGGATGAAAATCTGATAAAGAAAATCGTAGTACACAAATTGTAATAATACTAAATGAAGAAGTTGAGATGTATGTCAATTGCAAGTGTATCAGAGGAATGAGAATTTATCGTTAAAACTTTGTTATCCACTAGCTTGAATTTCTACAATTAACAAAGTTAAGTTCTTGAGAAACTTGCTTTATTTTGCATTTATAAATTTCAGTAGGAATAATGAAACGGTTTTGAGTAGCAAGTAACGGGTAATGGTCTGTACCCTTTACAAGCTATATGGAGCACCAAATCTCCTCAATATTAATTAAGGTGCAATACAGTGAGTGTGAATATGGATGTTATTTACTGAATGTATTTTGATTGCAAGAGAAGGTGAACAAATAGTGAGTTTGGTGTATTTATTGTCATCAAAATTGCTAAAACATTCTTAAGATAAAAATAATCCAGTCAGAATAAAGTTTGAAATACTCAGTTGCATAAGCTTGTTGAGTTCATTAATTGGTTTTGTTCTGTCAATTACGAAGTGCATATTGTATAGTCAACAGATAATTTTTTACATGCTAATTTTAATGATTAATTAAATTATTTATAATATAATTAATTATATTTATATTTAATATAATTTTTTTCTTTTAAATTACAGGAGACTACAAAGTGCTCATAGGACACTCAATTCCCTTTCGGAAATTAGGATTTGATTCCTTAGAACAATTTCTAAGAAGTATTCCCAATGTTTCTATTTCTAAAAGGAGTGGGGAAACTGTTTTGGATGCTATTCCAAGTAAAAACACAGAACATCTGGCTTCTCTTGTTGCAAGGCAGAAAAGTGCCCCTAAGAAAGTTAGGGCACCTGTTCGGGTAAGTTTACTGCATTAATAATTTGATATATAGAACAAACTGATATAAAATAACATTTTGGATGGAATAAAATTTATAACATCTAAATATTTGATAAGGGGAAATAATTTTTTATGGTCGTTGTACAGTGCTTCCCAAATGGTGGTTTTTGAAAGCGAGTCTTTTTTTTCTCATTGACATGAAGGGTAATGTTGTTTTTGGCTTACTATATCAAGGTGGCCCCTTTCTGGAAAACTGGGAACAATTGGTTAATTTCATTGCTCAGCAAAAGTCAAGGAAAAATCAGGGAATTTATAGAAGAATTGATAGAAGCTCAGGGAACATTTTCAGGTTATAATATAAAACTAGATTTTATTTGTTAAAAATATTAGTCCAGCAAAAATATTGATCCCATTTTTGTTTGTTGAGAATAAAAAAAAAAGATTACTTTATCACGATATAATCGGACCTGACTAATTCATATCAGGCTTCCTTTAATTTTTTTTAGTATTACAATGTGAAATTCTTTACAAGTCTTATCAGTGAAAAATTAAAAAATGCACTGGAAAACCCTGAAGTCAGGGAAATTTGTTCCAGGAAATGAGTGGCAAACCTTGTGTATTAAAAATTTTATTTTAATGTATTAATTTTGTATTCACTATTTTGTCAGCTAAGGTATCACTGAAATTTTATTAACCCATTCATGCTCAGGACATTCTTTTGCTGGATATTTTTATAATCTTATTAAATGTATTTTCTGATCTTATCCAAAGTATCACAGTCTGAATAATATTTCATTTCAATTCTCCATTGCATCACATTGATATGTTGCGAAAACACAGCCGTAAGAACTTAAGATATTATTCTCTGCGAGCTCACTGGAGCAACACAAATGTTACACTGAATATTTAATGAAACAATTATTATTTAATAAACAACACCTTTTAAAACAATTTATAGTACTTGATTAAGAAAAATGAACTGAACAATACGAGAGCACAAGGATGAACGTCACAAAATTGGTTTGGCTTTTACTCTCATCTTGATGTGAAAACAATGGAAGTATTTTCAATGCAGTGTAACATGGCATTTAATAAAAGTTATTGTTGCTGTTGATTCACACATTGCACGTATTGTTTTGTTCTGTGAAGGAAGAATTAACTGACCAACAGCAACCTGAAAATCTAGAGATACTGTGTACGCTACAGTTGTTTTTAGAGGGCCATCTTTACGTTTTTCTCTAGCAATTTTACAGGTAACCTTGAAAATTCCAATAGATGTAAAGAATTTTGCATCTGTTCTTGGTCTTCTGTGAATGAGTGTAGCGCAACTATAAAACACTCCACAGAAAATTGAGCCATAACCAATTCTTTGATTGTATGTTGGATCTGTAAGCAGATACATTCTGATCCATTCCATCTGTCACACCCATGTTAAAATTGTACATTTTATCATGTGGCTGAGATATGTACTAACTACTACTTCTACTGAATCATGTGACTCAGAAACTCCAAAGTATATTTAGCATATTTTATAAAAACAAAATTTATGTTGTAAAAGAAAAAAATTGTACATTTTATCATGTGGCTGACAACATACCTTTATTGTTACTGAGACATGACCATACATCCACGACAATGTAAATGACCCTACATATCTTGACACACTCATTGCTTATTGCAATCTTAACAGTTAATTATTATACCGTAACATTTTTAATCATTAAGGAATGTTCAACAATGAAGCAAAAGATAATCACCCTGCTCATTTGTTTGCATTGTAGGAAAGTAGTCATACGTGCTTAATGTTGTGAAATGCTACACAGGGTATAGGCCTGTACGGGATAATGTATGTTTTCCGATTTAGTTTCTTGTTTTAGAATGACCTCTAGGACACTAGCACACAGGGTATAGGCCTGTACGGGATAATGTATGTTTTCCGATTTAGTTTCTTGTTTTAGAATGACCTCTAGGACACTAGCAAAAGTTGCTCAAACAGTAGTTAAACTACTCAAAAGTGTATTGACACTGATTGTGGGCATTTGGAATAATGGTTGTACCTGTAAAAGTCTAAGATGATTAATGCTCATCATTTTCTGTTTGTGTGAATTCAGCTTTATGTTAAGACAGTTTTTTATGACTTCACCCTTTTATTTGCTTGAAGTGTTTGTATGTTTTTTTGTTGTTGTTTTTTTTTTTTTTGTCTCCCTCTGAGTTGATTTCAACGATTTAATCTGTTACACAATTTCTAGTTTTGTTAAATTAACCTTATTCTCATTAGCTGGAAATGTATTTCCTATTACAAAATAATATTTTGTCAGAACTTTTTTAGCTTTTTTACAAGAAATTTGTTACATTTCTCTGCTTGAAGCATTTTGAAGAAGACTGGAATTTGGAAAACAGAAAGAAGCAGGGCTACCAGAATTGCATAAAAGATTACTAGCTTCTGTAATGTGAATCTTTGATAGGATACTGCCACAAACTTCTGGTCTTAAATTGAATAATATTATTTTTGAGGGAGGGATGAGTAGAACGAAAAACTAGTGCATGTAGCTAATTGCTAGTTTTTTATGAGTACTGCAGTGTATTTATTTTGTTAGCAGTCTCCCATAACAGTGTGGATGAACAAATGTTACAATTCTGTTTTTTGACTTGCTTATGTTGCTAATCTGTAGAAATAATATTAATATTATTATTATTATTATTATTATTATTATTATTAACTTACTTTCTCGTATATGTACGTATATTTGCAGTAATACATGTAGTATAAAGAAAATTATGTAATGCTTTGGAAAATCAATTTCGCGATTTCAATGGAAATACACGTTTTGGGGTCCCCTGATATCAAGAGTGTGTTGTTTTTTTTCAAAACATCCATCTGCCTGTTGTCTGTGAACAACGTTAGCACGTAAACTATGTGTAGGATTTTTTCAAACTGAATAAACCCTAGTTGATCTGGTCCCGCTCAAGGCTCAGAGATTTTGAAAAACATTACTTAATTTATGGGGGTATTTTATATGAAATCCCTGGGACATTTTCGAAATAAAAAAAAAAGTATTGCAAGAATGGAGTGATTTTCACCTAGAATGGTGGCATAGGTACGATTTTCACTATTAAATCTGCATTTTCGAAAATTGCAGAAGTTTGAATTTTTTCACCGTTTTCCTATAAAATTAATTTAATTACACATTACAATTACGTTAATCTACAAAATTAAAAGTAGAGATTTATTCTTCAAGTAAAATTTTTTCTTCATAATTAGTTTTTTCATTAAGGTCAGATATGCGTTTTTGAAAATTTTGCTGGTTTTCATGCACCCCCTTAAAAAAAGATCTTAAACTTTTGGTAGGAATAGTGCTAAATGAACTCTATAAGATGACATAAATGCCATATTGCTCTTTCTTTCTTTCTTTCTTTCTTTCTTTCTTTCTTTCTTTCTTTCTTTCTTTCTTTCTTTCTTTCTTTCTTTCTTTCTTTCTTTCTTTCTTTCTTTCTTTCTTTCTTTCTTTCTTTCTTTCTTTCTTTCTTTCTTTCTTTCTTTCTTTCTTTCTTTCTTTCTTTCTTTCTTTCTTTCTTTCTTTCTTTCTTTCTTTCTTTCTTTCTTTCTTTCTTTCTTTCTTTCTTTCTTTCTTTCTTTCTTTCTTTCTTTCTTTCTTTCTTTCTTTTTTCTTTTTTTCCTTTTTGTTTTTCTTTCCTTTTTCTTTTTTTCCTTTTTGTTTTTCTTTCCTTTTTCTTTTTTTCCTTTTTGTTTTTCTTTCCTTTTTCTTTTTTTCCTTTTTCTTTCCTTTTTCTTTCCTTTTTCTTTCTTTTTTTTCCTTTTTCTTTTTCTTTTCTTTTTTTCCTTTTTCTTTTTCTTTTCTTTTTTTTCTTTTTTCTTTTTCTTTCTTTTCTTTTTTCCCCTTTTTCTTTTTCTTTCTTTTCTTTTTTCCCCTTTTTCTTTTTCTTTCTTTTCTTTTTTCCCCTTTTTCTTTTTCTTTCTTTTCTTTTTTCCCCTTTTTCTTTTTCTTTCTTGCTTTCTTTCTTGCTTTCTTTCTTGCTTTCTTTCTTGCTTTCTTTCTTGCTTTCTTTCTTGCTTTCTTTCTTGCTTTCTTTCTTGCTTTCTTTCTTGCTTTCTTTCTTGCTTTCTTTCTTGCTTTCTTTCTTTCTTTCTTTCTTTCTTTCTTTCTTTCTTTCTTTCTTTCTTTCTTTCTTTCTTTCTTTCTTTCTTTCTTTCTTTCTTTCTTTCTTTCTTTCTTTCTTTCTTTCTTTCTTTCTTTCTTTCTTTCTTTCTTTTTTTTTTTCTTTCTTTCTTTCTTTCTTTCTTTCTTTCTTTCTTTCTTTCTTTCTTTCTTTCTTTCTTTCTTTCTTTCTTTCTTTCTTTCTTTCTTTCTTTCTTTCTTTCTTTCTTTCTTTCTTTCTTTTTTTCTTTTTTTCTTTTTTTCTTTTTTTTCTTTTTTTTCTTTTTTTCTTTTTTTCTTTTTTTCTTTTTTTCTTTTTTTCTTTTTTTCTTTTTTTCTTTTTTCTTTTTTTCTCTTTTTTCTTTTTTTCTTTTTTTCTTTTTTTCTTTTTTTCTTTTTTTCTTTTTTTCTTTTTTTCTTTTTTTCTTTTTTTCTTTTTTTCTTTCTTTATCTTATTATTCTTATTATTATATATTTCTTTATATTATATCTCGTATAAAGTTTCTCGAAAATGACCTCAAAATTCTACATTTCCAGAAACACTAAAATGCCATTTTCTCAAAAATGGCCACAAATTTTTTTTAACTTTTCGTAGGAATAGCACTAATTGCACTGAAGATGACATCAAAATAATTTTGTTGTATTATTTTGTTTTTCAAAAATTACACAAATGTCATTTTTTTTAAAAATAACTCTCACATTTTTAATACCCACAACTTGCATCGTAAGTGTAGCAACATCGTACCACAAAGCACTCAGGGCTGTGCTCCTCCTTTCTCAGCTACCTTTTTTTCTCAACATTATATTTCCCATGCCACTCAAGTGAAACCACTGTGTATTTATATTAGCACTGACGTTCACAAGCCCATGTGAAGGAAGGGAAAATATGAAGAGTGATCCTTCCACAGTTCTTGTAATGCATGCTTTGGGTTCAGTGGCTCTAAATGTTTACTGTTGTTCAGTTCAATGAGTTGCAGATGTGTTAATCATTTATGATGCCAGTCATCAAATTGAAAATGTTAATTCTTACTGAGACAATTAGACTAATTGAAGAACACGAACCCTTCACATGGGCTTGTGAATGTCAGTGCTAATATAAATACACAGTGGTTTCACATGAGTAGCATGGGAAATATAATGTTGAGAACAAAGGTAGCTGAGAATGGAGGAGCACAGCCCTGAGTGCTTTGTGGTACGATGTTGCTACACTTACGAGTCAATGTAAATGTTTTAAAATTAAACTATATTTCTTTTCTATCTTATCCAGAATTTTTAATACTGTCATACTAAAAATCCCTTTCTGTTTTTGGCTTATCCTGTGCACTTTATATTGAAAAATAGTCCATTCTGAGATATTTTTCTGGCAATAGCAGGTTTCCACTTCTGTCAAGATTTTGATAAAGAATTTTAAAAATTGGCGACTCAAGGATGTGGCACCATAAAAATAAAGACAAAATCAAGAATGAGTGGCTAAAAGAAATAATTTATAGGTGGTTGCCACAATATTCACCAGTTCCTAGGCAAATAGCCAAACCCTAAATCTTCAGTTTCTACATTCATCTGTTCCTACAAATATTGAAGAAAATAATATTTCTTTTAATTCTTATGTAATTCTTTTGTTTCATTAGATTTTGTATTGTGATTCTGAATGTCATTTTCTTTGTCTCTGTCAGGACCTCTTTGTTTCTTGGAAATGTGGTTTTGGGGTGAGATAAACTACTCGTACAATCTATTCCTTTAAATGATTGTGTTTTCTGAATTGAGAGTTTTTATTGCAAACCAAAATAAGTCCTAAATCTGTACAAGATGGAAGAAAATGTTGGACTCAAAAGATTCCGCCCTAGAGAGGTTTTACTGTATCACACACTGTTTCGGTAAGGACATTGCTCTCCAAAAAATGTTGACAATTCTTTTATTATTCTTTTTTGCCATACTATATACTTATGCAGTGAAGAGAAAGTAATGTAATGGAGCAGTGGAAATTGTTGATTTTACAACAGTAAAACTCGTGTTGTTGAGTTCTGGAAATGAAAAAAGTGGATAAATCTTTTTCTGTAGTCAAATATTTCATTTAAGACCTTGTGTAGTCAAAATCCACCTTTTGTGGGCCCTTGACACTGAAATATTAATGGAGGCAAAAATGTCTATCTTACGTCAATACAAGTATCTAAGCCGTTCAGATGATTTTCTCCAAAATTAATATTGCCCGATAGATATGAAAGAACTCAAAGCCCTGTGAGTGTGAAACAGATATTTTGATTTTCAGGGGTACTTTACTTGCCCCAACTACATTTTCAAAATTTTCTCTAAAAAATGGCACAAGTCTCTTTTTGTTGAATTCTGAATTTTTGAAAATTGCAAAAGTTAGAAATAATTCAAGAAAGTATGTGCTGTTGTAGCACCACTAGTTTGATGTAATGCCCCATTAAATATTCTTAATCCGAGTTTTGACAAGGTGCGGATCAAGAAAGCTGGAGGTATTTTTGAGTTCAAATTCTCAGCTGAATAAATATTTTTAAACGTTTAAATGAATTAAAAATGGTTTGCTTGGAATAAAAAAAATTGTAATGGGACTCCTTGGGGGTTATTTGATACTTAATTTGAATAAATTGAATAAAATGGCAAAAAAGTTGGCAGAGGGGGGGGGCATGTCCTTTTGTGACCCCCCTCCCCCCACTTTGATCCGCCACTGTGGTAGATAAATATGTATTTTATAGGTGTTTGAGATTGTATGTTGTTGTTTTCAAACAGTTTTCTCAAGCTTCTTGTGTTACTCTGCTCTGGGAATTGCAAATTATTATAATGTCTAATTTATGCTGTAAAGTATGGTTTACTTGCTGAGGACTATTTGCGTCAACTTTTGTACACAATAATTTGCACAATGATTCTCCTTCAATTCATTTCACCTTTTGGTACTCTCTGATATCGTGAAAGTGTTTTTCTGTCAGTTTCCCATTCTGTGAATAACACTAGTGCATAAAATGTCTAAAGGATTTCCCCAAGCGGATTCTCTGGACAGAGTGACTGAACTTGAGATTCTGCAATTTTGAAATGACCTAAGTTTTGGAAGTACTTCAAATATAACCTTCTGTTAATATGGGATTTGTATGCGTGTCTTGATATGGAATTCTGAGAAGTCTCTCATTTTCTTTTTTCCATTTCTCATTCTCATGTGTATCCCATGTCACATCGCTCTTTTATCACTCTCTTTTCTTCATCTCTGGCTGCCTTGGTATGTTGTATGTCCACTAGGGTGGCCTTTCATCTCACATAGATTTTCTTAATGTGACACCCACAGGACACAATTTACGCAGTACTGTCGAGTGCTCAGTTGTCTTGATGTGCAGAGAAAACTTCCACGTTGCGCTTTGGTGACTCCGCAGAACCCCCGGTCCCTTCTCGGGTTCTTAGTAGAAGATTCCCGTGTTTTCTTATTGCTGTCGGCACAGATTTCTCTGGAACTTCATTTCCATTTTTGATTTCATGAGGAACAAAGTGAGAACCTTTAGACATCCCCCTCTAGTCAACCTTTCTCTGCTGTTCTTTGTATTCAGAACATCGATTGCAACGATGTTTGTGTCAACTTAGGTCAGAAACTGAATCGCGAGTGGTTGCTTACTTAGATTTTTCCATCTTATATGTATGTTTTCTATGTACACCGTGGTTGCGGCGACCGATGAGATTTATTTGCATAATCATTAATTCCAGATTATGCAAATAGACCTAAATGCTCCCGCAGTAACAATTAGAAGTATTCATAGTTGCTCGATACTGATGAAGATTCGTGTGTAGTGACACCGTTCATTTATCGAATGTAATATTGAATTCTTGTTTCTGTGAAAAGTTTGTAATATAACCTTATTGTAGGTACACTGTGTATGGTACCACATTATATCTACTAATCACTAATCGCTTATTTTATTCGTATTCAAAATCTTTGTGTCGCCCACACCTCAAATTTCGAACTCTGCTAATTTAAGTTAGTATGTTCATGGACAAGAGGGGAAAATATTTTTTTTGAAAACTTGCATTAAAAATTAAGTTTGATGAAAGCTTGGTCTACATTTCATTCAAAATATTCGTTATTTTTTCTGGTGTGGTTGATTTTAAAGTCCTAACATGGGTAATTTACGAGAAGTAATTGTTTTACCTTGTTCAGGGTGGCTAGCGAACCCGGAATCCATGAAAATCTGGAATTTCATTTCAAAACCGGGATTTTTTTTTTCTTTTCAGATGTTTCCCCAACATTCAGCACAATTTATTATACGGCATGGTATTCAGTAAAGTGCAGAATTCAACTCAGTACTTGATAATGGCGAAAGTTAAAATCGAAGTATGTATGAGAGTGTCTCATGTTTGCCTGAGAATTGCGAAGTTCTTGACTCGCCCAAAACACAACTTCAAACACTACTGCTTGTGTATGTGCAACATGGGTAGAGTACCTAACACCATAGCTTCTATACGGTTGACTGTGGGTTCCACGTGCGAGGGCGAGATATTTGCGAAACAAACTTCTCACCGGGAAATGAAACACTGAGTTTCGATTAGTGTCGCGCCTGTTCTTTGATGAGATCGGCGGTACCACTTTGCTATTTTTTCGATCGAAACGACCATGTTATCACGTCCATGATATTCAAATTTTAACTTCTTTTGTAGAAGACCGCAGTCGAAACTATCTGCTTAAAGCCTATACGGAGATTAAGAGTGACAGTGTCCGAATTGACAGAAAGCACGGAGAAAATGAACATGCGGAGATCTTCATGGGGTTGCACGCCAGCATATACGGGTAGACCCTATTTCCATCGCTGAATTGTTCTCCAAGGCAGCGCAGGTAGTAATATGAAATTAAAGTTAAAATGTTGGTACAAATTTATGGTACTCATTTTTTTCAATATTACTTTCTCGTATACGTTCGTACATACAGAGTAATATACATAGTATAGAGGAAATAATGTAATGCGCGAAAAAACGGCGGATTTTCGGCAGAAAGAAATTCATTGCCGGGCCCTAATAACGAAAAAGTGGGTAAATCCAGTTGCTAAATTAAGAAAAAAATCCTCCTAACACGTGGTGTAGCCAGAATCCCTGTTTTATGGGTCCTTGATACCGAAAAGTCAATTGACGCCAAGACGTCCTACTGTCCGTCCGTCTGTGAATACTACCAGCGCTTAAACTATGTGTAGGAATTTTTCCAAATTGAAGAAACCCGTGTCCATCTGGCTCTAGTTGAAGCTTTGAATTTTTGAAAAAACATTCTTTAAAATTTGGGAGTACTCTACAGGAAGCCCCTGGGACATTTTCCAAATTTTCTCGAAAACTGCTCCAAAGTTTTTCTTTAAATTTTTTGAAGTAAAATACCTTTATGTAGGTGGCGTAGGTCCGATTTGCAGGGTTAAGTCTAAATTTTCGATAATTGCAAAAGTTTGAATTTTTCGGCTTCTTCCTACAAGTACAGAATTGAAGATAGAGATTTTTCCCTCAAATGAAATTTGTTGTCCATAATGAGTACTTTCATTATGGTCATGTACATATTTTTGAAAATTTTAGTAGTTTTCTCGCAATATTGGGTGCAATTTGTATAAATAAAAAAAATACTACAAAAACAGCTCCGAATTTTTTCTTTAAACCTTTGGTAGCGACAGTGGTATGTGTACTCTATTAGATTACATAAACGCCATTTTGCCCTATCCTCTTTATTATTATTATTATTATTATTATTATTATTATTATTATTATTATTATTATTATTATTATTATTATTATTATTATTATTATTATTTTTACAAAAATTACAGAAATTTAATTTTTTGGATTAGCTTATGCCATTAATATTTCCATTAGCGGCGATTTGTTCACATTGTTGCATTATGAGTACACGTACTTTAAATAATACAAAATACATACAAAACATACGTACAAAATTCATGCAAAATTTATCGAAAACTCATATTTTCTGCGAAAATGTGCTCAAATTTCTGCATTTTAATGAACGGCCAAACACCATTTTCTCAAAGACGACGCCAAATTTTTTCTTCAAACTTTTCGTCCGAAGGTGTCAATTGTTTTGTTTATGATGGCCATAAATTAATTTTTCTTATTCTTTTGGTTTTACAAAACTTACACATGTGGTTTTTATTAATCTCTCAGGCTTTAATATTCACATTTCGAGCAATTTGTATTCATTATTGCATTTGTGAGTAGAAGCGCTTCAAATAATTTACAATATTTTTTCGAAAACTCAATAGTTTTCTGTCAAAATAGCATCAAGTTTCGCATTTACAATAACTCTTAAATGCTTAATTTAACTTAATTTTCGTAAAAAAGGCTCCAAATTGTTCAACGAAAATTTCCATATAGGTCGAGGTTTTACTCTTCTATTATATTCTTAAAGTAATTTTTCGTTTCTGCCATTAAGAAACGGAAAATTTGAGAAAATGTGAAAAAATGAAGTTTGAACGGCGATAGATGGCAGCTGAGAAGAGGATGGGGCATGACCGAAAAGCTAGGCCCAGCGAAAAAAATTAGGAAACTAACTAGTACGAGAAAGTCTGTGCCATTCTGTAGCACCACTAGTTTTTCGTGTGAAGTATTAGAAATAATGGTAATATAATCCAAACCCAACCAATCGAAACGAATCGCCTGTGATACATACCAGCGTTTATTTCGATAGCCAGGAAGAGTGGTCACTCCAAACTTTTACAAATGAAACCTACCATAATCAGCGATCAAAAGTTCTTGAAGTAAAGAAGTAATTTGTTTGTTCGAAGTTAATTTTATGACTTTCCATCAATCTATTTTCTTTTATTAAGATAGAAATAGCTTCCAAAAACCCCTCAAATTATGTTCACGAAGCGCAGCAAATTGGAAACGCGCGACTATGATGCCAAATTCACACAAAATACTCATATTTTCTAAAAATTACTTACCTTAGTTGTCTGATGAACATATTTCATATAGAAAAAAATTGTATCTTCACAATTGAAGTTGTAAGAAAACGCAGAAAAAAATTTTAATTGTTTGAATTTTCGAAAAATTATATCAACCAACATGAAACCTGCACCATTCTCTTAAGACCTCCACGCTACCCAACAACAAAATTTAATAAAAAACGTTGGAGGTATTTCTTCGAAAATTTGAAAATGTCCCAGGGGCTTCTTGTAAAGGACCCCCTCAAAATTCAAATACCGATTTCAAATTTAAGGGGCCGCGACATCGCCAGATTGATTAAGGAATATCAATTTTGCAGAAAATTGTCAGGACGGTTTAGCCGTTAGCGTTGTTCACGGACGGACGGACGGACGTTTTGCTGCCTACCGAGTTTTCGGTATCAAGACCCACAAAACATGGATTATGACTACACCACGTGTAAGAGTATTTTTTCTTCTAAATTTAGCAATTGGATGTATCCACTTTTTCGATACCAGGGCCCCGCAACATGAGTTTTTCCCGAAATTCGCCGCTTTTCCCGCAGTATTATGTAACTTTCTCTCTACTGGGTAAGCAGAAGGTAAAAAGGTGTTGTAATGTGCGAAAAAGAACCTGGAAAATTCATATTCTCAGACCTGAAAAACCGAGAAAATACATTGAATTCTAAAAAGCCAAATCGCTGGTCATCCTGTTTATTCGATCTCATTTTATTGAAGGTGGGTAAACTTCACTTTGATAAAAGGGATATTCGTTGCAAGTCCTTAAACTACGATGAAAAATAACGAAAGGAGCTCCAATGTACGATGGGACGACCGAGACTCAAGGAATCACTCATCTCTACGAAATTGCAAATGCAAATCTTCACGGAGACGCGAAAAGTGCAAATCTTCACGGAGACGCGAAAAGTGCAAATCTTCACGGAGACGCGAAAAGTGCAAATCTTCACGGAGACGCGAAAAGTGCAAATCTTCACGGAGGCGCGAAAAGTGCAAATCTTCACAGACTGAAAATATTAAAGATTTGTTGAAAAAATGATTCTAAATATTCATACCAAGTGCATCACGCAATACTTGAGCAGCATAATTAAAATCTATTTAGTTGAATAATTCCTTGACAAAACGTTCTAGGACCTTAAAATTTTGAAGTTTGAAGCCGAAGGCCACGCAGAAACGCTCCTCGCGCCATAATCTATAGGACGAGAGCTTCTTGAACATTCAATTAAGTTTTGCTGGTCGGCGCTTCTCGATACTACCCTACCTGTTCAGAGACGTGCAGAATCTGCAACTGTATATGAAAGGGAACTAATTACTCGGTATTCTGGGCCATTAAATTGCATGAGTGTACCTCTCAGTTCGGTAATAAAGTTAAATATTTCAAAAGAAAAGTTATGCTTGCCCGTTCCTGTATTTTCGCATGATCAATTTTATGTATCTTTCTCGAGAGTAAAAATATTTTTTAATATTTTTGTGACTATCAAGGAAAGCGAAAAGCTGTCAAGTAAAATTGTATAATTACTTCAAAATTTGTTTTTGTGGAAGTGTAAATTGTTCCAAAAACGTCTACAATACTGAATAACCCTTTTTCCAAATTTGTTTCAAAATTCAATTACATTCTTCATTTGTATTTTAAATTTTATAAATATATTAGAAGTTTTAAAATACTAAATCGTAAAAAGTAACCTTTACTACCTCACCTAATTCCACTGAGATTAGTGAGGAAAACAATTGGAAAGTTCAAAATACGAAAATCACATACAGACACTTCCAGTTCATTTACCTTAATTAATGGTATTTGTGATTAGAATGGTTTTCTAATTACATAATTAAATAGATGTTCTTCAAATGCTTTTCAATTAAGTTCCTGGAATTCTCAATCGTTTTTTGCGGCAACAGAATTTAGGCAAATAATTATCCCTGAGAGACTCAAACCAGCGACTTTTCCCTCTGAAACGCTGAGTCCGTACCCGACTTTTAACCAGTTCGGCTACCAGGGACATACAGAGAATTGACACTTCTGCCATATCGTATAGTGGTTTCAGTTCAGGCATTAGGCATCCGGGAAAATTGTGAAAGTGCAGCTGGAAATGTGAAAGAATGTTATTTCGCCGGCAACAGATGTCAGTTGGAGGAGATGAAGACTATCCAGAAGCTAGTCGAGACTAAAGAGACTCGAAAACTTACTAGCGCGAGAAAGTATGTGCCATTCTACAGCACCAGTTTTTTATTTATTACCATATTTTTTACCGTCACAGAAAAAAATTGAAGCTGTTTGAGAGAAAAAATTCCGTAAATTTCAAGCGCATATTACGCAGAAACTACTCGTTTAAAAAAATCGTACATGACCTTTTTAAAGAGCTAATTTTGTACAACAGACTGTATGAGGCCAAAATCTCATCTTCAATTTTGTAGTTTTGAAATGGTTTTATGCAATTTTCGAAAAAACCTAGCGATACCCGAAAATTGGACTAGCGTCATATTTTTTTCAGGCCCTTATTACGTAAGTGGAGAGAATTTGAGGAAAATATTTAAAGCTGTTTTTGAGAAAGAAAATTTTCGTAAATTTCAAGCGCAAATTACGCAAAAATACTGTTTTTTCAAAATATTTTACATGACTAGGAATGAAGTGCTAATTTTGTAAAAGCCACATTGTTTAAGGCAAAAATCTATCTTCAATTTTAAGTTTTGAAATTGTTTATTGCAATTTTCGAAAACTCAGGGATATTAGCGAAGATGATACCTTCATTATTCTCTTAAACGTCCTTCGCACTATTCGACAACAAAATTTAATAAAAAAATTTGGAGGTTTTTTAAAATTAGAAAATATACGATGGGTTTCATGTAAAGTACCCCCCAAAACTTAAATATCGGTTTCAAATTCAAGGAGCCGCGACATGAGCCAGAAAGATAGAGGAATATCAATTTAGAAGAAAATCGACTGAACGGTTTAGGCGCTAGCGTTGACCACAGACGGACGTTTTGGCCGTCTGTAGTCAAACGATTTTTCGGTATCAAGGAGCAACAAAACATGGATTATGGCTACACCACGAGCTAGAGGATTTTTTTCTAAAATTACAATACGATTTAACCACTTTTTCGTTACCAGAGCCCAGCTAAGAGAGTTTTTCCGCCGAGAAAGTAAAACTGAATTCCAAACAGCCAGATTCCTGCCAAGGAGCCGAAATGACGCCTCCTGGGTGAGACGGTTCCTGGGTAAAATCAATTATTTTTCACAAAAAATATTTCTTAGGCACTTCAGTTTTTAACACTATAAATTAGTGAAAATAATGATAAGTCAAGAAATCACAAATTCCTTTCTCAAAAATCTTTAAAAAAAGCCTGGCCATAAAGAATGCCAAGAATTGAAATGATGCCTCTGGGTGTTCTATTGATAATAGTTATAAGTATTACGTATTACATTTTTCTGTTTAGATGGGTCCACGACGCACAGCAGCTCAACATTGGAAGCCGCCTCCTACATTTATGAGGCCTCCGAAACCAGTAAAACGTTCTTCTACATCTCCTCGACCTCATCTGTCTGTAACTTTTTCTCAAGGACAATCAATCTCGAGGCCACAAAGACAGGTAGGTGTTCTTCATTTAAAAGTTCCATATATTTAAATACATTTATTATTAACTTCAACATTTTTTCCTTTATTTTTGTTTTGTTTCATCAGGTCGATTTGTTCTATGAACAGAAACATCATTATACTTGTGATTTTGTGGCAGGTCAAGAAAGTTTGGTGAAATATGATAATGAAAAATACATTCCGCAGTACCGTGAGGTTACGTTACCTTCCATCCACTTTCTTCTCCTTTGACTTTTAGCATATTTTCTATATTTTTCTGTACTTGGCACTTCCAGTATAGCTTTCTGCAGTTGTAGTCCTTTCGTTTTGATTGCATTATTCTTCAAACTTTGGAAGGAAGAAGTGCATTCTTTACTTTTTATTGTTCTGATGTTTGCTACAAACCAGAGTAGATAGTTAAGAAGGAAGTAAGGGGGAATTAAGTCAAGAGATAACTTAATTGTTGTAAGACAAAATTTCATGACTTTTTCCCCCGAAATATTTGTTTAGAATATCATTGAATAGCCATAACACACAATGAGTCTTACAGATTCAGAATAAAGTCGTATCAATTGAATTAATGATTTGAAAAGGGAAATAAGTCCTTGTTCCAAGTCCTGAGAAAAACTAAAAATAAAAAAACTTAATACCATCCACAGTTGGTAACTGAGACATTTATGTTCTACACAAAAGTTGTAGAACTGGTCATTTAAGATTGCTTGGCTATTATGTAACTTCACATTTGCATTTTTGTAATGTACAGAACCGTTTTAATACCTTGCACATGTTTTCTTTATAAAATAATTATAAAATATTAAAAAAAAAATATTTACTACCTCGTATACGTACGTTTATACGGAGTGATATACTTACTATAGAGAAAGTTATGTAATGCTGCGGAAAATCGATTTCGAGATTTCATCGGAAATGCACGTTCTGGGGTCCCGTGCTACGGAACATTTTTTTTATCAATACCACGTCCGTCTGTGAACACCACTAGAGCCACTATACTACTATGAACACCACTATAGGATTATTTTCAAAATGGATATCCCCCTGTCGAAGTTGTTCTAGTCGCAACTTGGATATTTTGAAAAATGATCTTCAAACTTTTGGAGTATTTTACATGAAGCACTATGAACGTTTTCAAAATTTTCTCAACATTGCTCCAAATTATAGTAATATAAGTAATATAGTTATAGTTATATAATTATTGTATACGTATATGTTGGTATACAGGTGACTCGCTTAACTTCACCACCTCCTGTAATTTGTGAACGGTTGAACATACAATACAGTTTTCGCGGAAGTTCATGAGAGAATGGGGCTAATCGATGCATGTATTCGTTACGATTTTATCACATGTATTTTAAGATATTGGGGTAACTTTGTTTTTCTCAAATGGAACTATACATATTATTTCTCGTGTACATAGTAACGTATACGGATTAATACGTGGTATAGAGTTATGTAATGCTTGGGAAAATCAATTCGAGATTTCAACGGAAATACTCGTTTTGGGGGCCCATACCGAAAAAGTGTTTTTCAAAATACCCGTCCGTCTGTATGTCTGTCTGTCCGTGTGTCTGGTGTATGTGAACAACACCGACTGTCCGTCCGTCCGCCGTCCGTCCGCCGTCCGCCGTCCGTCAGTCCGCCCGTTACTCCGTCCGTTACTCCGTCCGTTAGTCTGTCCATTAGTGCGTCTGTCCGGACGTTAGTCTGTCTCTGTCCGCCTGCCTGTCCGCCTGCCTGTCCGCCTGCCTGTCCGCCTGCCTGTCCGTCTGCCTGTCCGTCTGCCTGTCCGTCTGCCTGTCCGTCTGCCTGTCCGTCTGCCTGTCCGTCTGCCTGTCCGTCTGCCTGTCCGTCTGCCTGTCCGTCTGCCTGTCCGTCTGCCTGTCCGTCTGCCTGTCCGTCTGCCTGTCTGTCTGCCTGTCCGTCTGCCTGTCCGTCTGCCTGTCCGTCTGCCTGTCCGTCTGCCTGTCCGTCTGCCTGTCCGTCTGCCTGTCCGTCTGCCTGTCCGTCTGCCTGTCCGTCTGCGTCTGCCTGTCCGTCTGCCTGTCCGTCTGCCTGTCCGTCTGCCTGTCCGTCTGCCTGTCCCTGCCTGTCCCCTGCCTGTCCGTCTGCCTGTCCTCCCGTCTGCCTGTCCGTCTGCCTGTCCGTCTGCCTGTGTCCTCGTCTGCCGTTCGCTCCTGTCCGTCTGCCGTTCGTTCCGCGTCTGCCTGTCCGTCGCCTGTCCCTGCCTGCTCGTCTGTCTGCCTGTCCGTCTGCTCGTCTGTCTCGCTCGTCCGTCTGCTCGTCCGTCTGCCTGTCTCGCCTGCTCGTCTGTCTGCTCGCCCGTCTGTCTACCCGTCCATTTGTCTGCTAGCCCGTCCGTCTGCCCATCCGTCTGCTCGTCCGTCTGCCCATCCGTCTGCTCGTCCGTCTGCCTGTCCGTCTGCCCGTCCGTGTACCCGTCCGTCTGCCGGTCCGTCTGCCCGTCCGTCTGCCCGTCCGTCTGCCCGTCCGTCTGCCCGTCCGTCTGCCCGTCCGTCTGCCCGTCCGTCTGCCTGTCCGTCTGCCTGTCCGTCTGCCCGTCCGTCTGCCTGTCCGTCTGCCTGTCCGTCTGCCTGTCCGTCTGCTCATCTCGTCTGCTCCGTCCGTCTGCCTGTCCGTCTGCCTGTCCGTCTGCCTGTCCGCCTGCCCGTCTGCTCGTCCGTCTGCCTGCCCGTCTGCCTGCTCCGTCTGCCTGTCCGTCTGCCTGTCCGTCTGCCTGTCCGTCTGCCTGTCCGTCTGCCTGTCCGGGTCTGCCCGTCCGTCTGCCTGTCCGTCTGCCTGTCCGTCTGCCTGTCCGTCTTTCGTCGTCCGTCTGCCTGTCCGTCTGCTCGTCCGTTGCTGTCCGTCTGTCTGTCCGTCTGTCTGTCCGTCTGTCTGTCCGTCTGTCTGTCCGTCTGTCTGTCCGTCTGTCTGTCCGTCTGTCTGTCCGTCTGTCTGTCCGTCTGTCTGTCCGTCTGCCTGTCCGTCTGTCCGTCTGCCTGTCCGTCTGTCCGTCTGCCTGTCCTTCTGTCCGTCTGCCTGTCCGCCTGTCCGTCTGCCTGTCCGTCTGCCCGTCTGCCTGTCCGTCTGCCCGTCTGCCTGTCCGCCTGCCCGTCCGTCTGCCCGTCTGCCTGTCCGTCTGCCCGTCTGCCTGTCCGTCTGCCCGTCTGCCTGTCCGTCTGTCCGTCCGTCCGTCTGTCCGTCTGTCCCTCCGTCTGCCCGTCTGTCCCTCCGTCTGTCCGTCTGTCCCTCCGTCTGTCCGTCCGTCCGTCCGTCTGTCCGTCCGTCCGTCCGTCCGTCCGTCTGTCCCTCCGTCCGTCTGTCCGTCCGTCCGTCCGTCTGTATGTCTGTCCGACGGACGGACGGACGGACGGACGGACGGACGGACGGACGGACGGAAGTTTTGGTAAAAAGGTGGGGAGCACTTTCTCGGTATCAAGGGACCTCAGAACGTGCATTTCCGTTGAAATATCGAAATCGATATTCCGCAGCATTGCATAACTTTCTCTATACTACGTATACTCTATACTATGTACGTTTACGAGAAATTAACTAGTTCTACAGAATGGCACATCCTCTTGCCAGCTGGCATCTATCGCCGTCCAAAGTACATTTTTGTTCAATTTTTTCCTTCGGTTGTTCGGTTACCTAATGCCGAAATATACTTTAACAATACTAAAGATGAGTAAAACCCCTCCCAAATAGCAAGTTTCATTGACAAATTCAGAGACGTTTTTAAATAATGCCATTTAAGTTTACTGTAAATGCGAAATTTGAAACTTTTTCACAGAAATCTTTTGCGTTTTCGAAAAACTTCATTTGAAGCACTTACACTCGCAAATGCAATAATGTATACAAATCGCTGGAAATGTGCATTTTAACGGCTTGAGAGATATTTGAAAATAAGTACATTTGTGTAGTTTTGAAAAACAAAAGAATACATCGAAATGAACTTTATGTCATATTGAAAAGTGCCATTAGCTATCCATTATCTAAGTATCCGTTGCTAACTATCCGTAAGTGAACTATACATTGGAGGAGTTTGAAGAAAAAAAATGGAGCCATTTAGAGAAAATGTCATTTAAACGTTTCTGAAAATTCGGAATTTGAGCTGATTTTAACATAAAACTATTAAGTTTTTGAATAACTTTATAGGACGTTTTTAAAGAACATGACTCATAAATAATATAGTGTGAACAAATTGGTGCTAAAGTGAATATATCCAACGTGAGAGACAAGTAAAAAAGTACACTTTTGTAATTTTTGAAGTCAGACGGGCGCTTTGGAAAAACACTTCGGTATCCGGGACCCAAAACGTATATACCTGTTGAAATCTCGATATCGATTTACCGCAGCATTACATAACGTTCTCTATACGTACGTATACGAGAAAGTAAAAACGTCGTTTGATAAGCTGAAAGCTAAACCTTTGAGAGGTTAGCCAGTGTTATGAGGAGCAGGGTAACGCAAATACGTCGAAAAAACTTTTCCATTGGGGATCACAGAGCCAATTTTTGTATATTAAGTATGAAAGAATTGTGTGCCTTACCGATGTGGCGTCTCAAACTGTGCACCATATTGAATTGAAACTGTCATTTTTATAGCCCTCGTATATTCGAGATCAACGGTAAATTTTTGATCCAATGATAGAAAATTATTTTTCATAGTGATGTGACCACGCCATACCGTTTCGGCGACTCGATGTAGCCGCCATAGTGATTCAAAAATTTCCACTTTGTCACTACTCCATGTACGTACGTATCATAGGTGCAAGTATGTTGGTACATTTTTTGGAACCCTTGTGATCCATTTTGATAGATGCAGTGCCATACTGATAAGACGTCATTAAATTTCCGCCATTCTTAAAAACTTTTTTTAACGCCACCACGTCTGGTATGGAAGAAAGAACGACAAATCAAGGGATATTCCTACTCGCATTCAATGTCACACAATTCAGTTCACGTCTTCTAAAGAATGGTGAGATGATTACACCTCGCGACGCAATTGTAGAGGAACGTACCGTTCATTATAAAACCATGTCGAATTTGGCGAGCCCCCGACTTTCTTTTGCTCAAAGAAAAAACCGTGCCTTGGATTTTGCGCGCAGATCACACGTGGATTGTAATACCCAATTCTCCACGTCCGCTGTGCAATAGCACTTGCGAAAATAACTGCCCTGGTCCAGATAAAAAAAACATAACATACGCTCCAATATCTTCCTGAAACGGCCATGCAATTTCTCCTCCGGCTCTGCAACCGTATCTGGGAAGAGCACACCATCCCTGCTATATGGCGAAAAGCCACCACCACCACCACCACCACCACCACCACCACCATCACCATCACCATCACCACCACCACCACCACCGTCACCACCACCACCACCGTCACCATCACCGTCACCACCACCACCACCGTCACCATCACCGTCACCATCACCACCACCACCACCATCACCATCACCATCACCACCACCATCACCACCACCATCACCACCACCATCACCACCATCACCACCACCATCACCACCACCACCACCAGCGTGTTTAGAAGAAACCGGTCAACCTTGGACCACCTCGTTACGTTGACAACAGGATCTCAGCATCGTTCGTCTTTGAGGCAACATGCTGTGCCAATCTTGGCTTAGGGAAGTCTTACAACACAGGTACGCCGTTCTGCAAACCCTGCACCCCTGGGGATTTAGGGGGAAGCTCCCTTTATTCCTCCAAAACTTCGTTTCGAACACATCCTTCAGTGTTCGCGTTGGTGACTGGTTTCTAGCAGTCACCCCCTAGAAAAAGGTATCACTCCAGGATCGGTTGCGAGTATCACTCTGTTTGCCATCGCCGTAAATGGTATAGCGTCGAATGTGCGAAACCCAAGAAGGCGTCGTTGCTTGTGGATGCTTTTGCCATCTTTTGTTTTGTCCAGCAGCATCAGCGCGAACCAGAGGCAACTTCAACTGGTGCTCAACAAGCTCCACCGATGGATTATGTCAACATCGTTTTCGGACACTGCCTCTTTCCTCGTGGTTTTCTCCTTCGAGGTGAATCTCCCATCCGCGACTCGTGCAGGACGGTTCATTTACGGATCACGTCCTGCTGCATTCTACACTCTTTGTCGACGAAGACATGGTCTGGGCAACTCCTTTCGGGAGGTGTTCGGCGATGACAATTTCGCGCTCTTAAAGCTTTTTTGTTTTTTGAGAAAAAATAATAAATCATTTTGTTTGAGAAATTAGAACAATTATATATGTATATATACTGACGAACATCCCCGCCCAGCAATTCCTATGCACCTGTCGGGAATTCGCAGATATCATGCTCTTGCGAGCTTTGTGATCCCTCAGGGCAGTGGGATCTTTTTGGGTGTCGAGAGAAAATCCAAACAAGTACACGTAAATCAATTAAACTAGGTTTAATATTCTGAAACCCTTTTAAATGATTACACTGAACACACACAAAAATTCACAGAGCAACAAGAATCAATGGTACCTTTGGTCTTTTAGTGCATGAAACCTTCATTCATTTCTTTCGCATATTTAACTTGATAATTCCCGTCGATCAGTTTACACCTGCCCTGTAAAACCGGGTTCAGAATTGCGACATTTAGTCTCAAAACAAATTTAACGTCTTCTTGTGAACAATTACGTAACACTCAAATAATTTATCGTCACTGTGAATAACACAAACCAAACACAATTTTATAAAAATTCTATTGGCAAAGTACTTAAAATGGCAGAAAGTTTTGAGTTTCTCTGCTAGCTTCGTGCACTATTTTATCTCTTCCTATCAACATTCCCTTTTAAAGTTCTGCCCGGTCGCGGGGCGTTGACCTATATTTCAGCGCTTTAGCGCTGTTGGCCGTTACCTTCGCTGCTCCCACCCGCTCCGCGCCTCGAAGTCGACCTCGGAGTGATGGCGCACGCTGGCGTTCGAAGGGCCTTGCCGCTGCCAGCTTCTCTCGGCTGCGTCGCGTGACGTTTGACCTCACGTCCTCATCTGGCAATTCCTAGGCTCCTTCGCCACTCCCATCTCCTTCCCTCTTCCTCTCACGGCGCCTCACGTCCTCGTCTGCTTCTATCTTGCCCCGTCGTTTCGTTCACGCCCGCGTGCGAATGTCCCTTGCACGTCGCAACTGATTGAATAATTGCGTATTTGCTTACTTCGGGCCTACGCGTCGCACTAGATTTCACTGTCTACTCAGCGCCTTGAATCGAAAGTTACTGCGTCTTCACCATACAAATTACCGTCCCTTCTTTGCTGACCACTGAATCGTTTTTAACTATTTAATTCGAATCACTTGCTCCCGTCCTCGACAGACGACAAATTCTCCTCTGGCAAAATTCTAATAACTTCGTGACTATCTATACGTCTCTCTGACGTCCAAAAACTCCCTACTTAATCTCTCGCTGAATTTATAGGTCGATGTTGCTGCTCGAACGGCGATCGGAACCAGGAAAAAGGAACGTTTGGTCGCCCGCCGTCTTAATGTATCCGCCATCCTCGTAGGGGTAGCGGCACGTCATCTCCCTCTTCCCAGCCTGACTGCTGATACCTCACCTTGCTCGCGCCATGCCGCGGGCATAGCGCGCAAGTCTTGGAGACGCGCCCCTTTTCAATTGCACCGCGCTCGCTCACCACGTCTACAGTTGTCGTCTGCATGTTGCGTGGGCGTGTGGGAGGAACGTGGGCACCCGCATTCGTCACAATATTTTACGTTTTTATTATATTACTCGTTTTATTGTCTTAAACCTTTTATGGTCGACTTGTATATTTTATGCGGAATTTAAGACATCTTTTTTAGGTTATGTACACGCTTTTAATCAGCGGGTAAGTTGTATGTGCAACATTCTTTTATTAAATCTATAGAAGTTCAAATAAATACTTTTACACGCCTCAAATAGCCTTAGTAGTTGAAGCCAATCAATCAATAAATCAATCTGATCTATAACTTGAATAACAGAGAAAGTGGACTTATTTCCATTTTAAAATCACTTATTCAATCGTTCTTGCATTTGAATTACTTCATTTGTGCTGTATTTAACCTTTCACTTGCCTTCTTTCTTTCTTCACACTGATCCAAAACATTATTCTAGTAGTGTTTCTGATGTAACCTCCTATTATTAAGAAACTGTTTAGGGTTTATGGAAGTTTCTACAAATATAAAACTCAAAATTGCTTGAAAGCATTGGCGTTTATTTGTGGATGACAATGGAAGTGACAATATGTTATCTCCCTCGTTTTAGGTATTTTGAGTCCCTTCTATGTACAATCCAATGAATATTTCAGTTCCCTTTACTCTAATACCTATGTATTATGGCACTAATAGCTGCGGGCACATTTGGCATAGAACAAAGTGTTTTTTCATTACACTTCTTATAATCATTGTGCACTTAACTTCTAGATCAAAAATACAACATCAGACTATTTTATTTGTCTGAAATTGTTCATAGTTTAAAAGAGTAAAAGGTAAATTGTTTGTGTTGGGCAGAAAGTACCCCTAAAAATTTAAGTGATTTCAAATTAGTTTTTTGTTAGTTACATAAATAGCAATTCTTCCTTAAGGAGGTAGAAGTCAGGATCATGAAAACGAGTTTTTATTTTACTGTTTAGTTGAGCTTCAATCCATATTATATTTACACATTTTGAACTTTCGTATAGGTCTTGTGTATGCCTTACTGCTTTATTATGCCTTTGTAGTATGATTCAAAGAAATTTCTAATTTAAGTAGATTTTGATTGCTTGTCTTTCTGAAGAGTAAAACGTAGAATAGAAAGATTGTAAAACACTGGATATTAGAAATAATTGCATGTTAGATGAAGTAGATAACTGTTGAATAGTGTGTGTTCTGCTATGTTCTGAGAACAGTTGTGGTGTTTACAGATTGCTGTCAATCATGAACCACCTGTATCACCGCGAGAGACGAACTCGAATTCTTACGAAAAGCCTCCTAGGTTTATGCGAACGCCTTCTAGGGAAGGTATGATTAACAATTCTGGTATGTCAACGGAACCACAATCAAAGCTGCACCGTGTATCTCTTCCTCCAATGGTAAGGGGTACGAGATTCTTTTGTTGCTGTGTAATATACTTTGAAAAGGAGTTTGAATTTCCTTTACTGATCATGTTAAAATAAGGCTAATTGAAGGTACATTTTCTGACAAAATATTAGAGGTAGCACTGTTTGTAAATTCACAGTGCACAAGTATCATTTATATGCATACTAAATTGAAGACATTTTCAAAAACGCAATTTTTCAATAAAATAAGGAAAAATATTTTTACTTGAAGTATGAATCATCTTATTTCATACAATTTTTTGTATATTCATTCTAATAAAATCAAAAGTACGATATATTTTGTAAACAGTCAATTCATTTATAGGATATTTTAATTCAAATAGTCACAAAATTATAAATTTTTTTAAGGAAACATTTGTCAGAAAATGTTTCTTTTAAAGAAAGAAGAAACTAGTGGTGCTACAAATCTCACTTTTTTCGCATTGTTTCTAAATGCTACGCAATCTACTACTACATAAATCAGAGAAAGTGTTTTCAACCACCATTTGTTTCCGCTCCGAGACCCGATCTCAGATCCTCAAGAGTTAACTTGTCGGCACTCATTCCACTACGCCACACAATGGATGCCACACTATGGATCAAACTCGGCAAAAAGGGGGTGTAAAAAGGTACATGCCAGATTAATGTATAAAAACTATCAACAACCAAAATATCCGTTAGATACTCCTAAAGCCTCTAGTCCTTTCAGCTCGATCAGGGAATATCAATTTTGGAGAAAATCGACGGAACTGTTTAGACGCTACAGTTGTTTATAGACGGTCTGACAGCTGTTAGGTTGATTGATAGATTGATAGTGATTCCGGGTGCGCCAACTCCTAAGGTCATTAGTTCTGTAAGTATAGTACATGTTTTTGCTCGGGAGGTAGCGGTGATCTTCCTGCCCTAAATGGCTAAAACTGGCGCGGATCTACGGATGGTTAGCGGGATTTTCCCCAACCAGTTGCCTCCCACCAGAAGAGGGGTATCCGCCCAGCCGGGACAAGCTCTAGGCTCCCGACCAGTCTTCCAGCAAGTGCGGTAGTGTGGTGCATATGTGTGTAAGTAACAGGTAGGATAGGATAAGGAATGGGAAGAAGAGATTGCACGACATGGTTTCGACATACAACATATTACTCCTTACTTGTTGCATGCGGATGTGTAATTCAATACAGAATCACGATTCCTGGAAGTTCTATTGATTGAAATCAATTATTAGATTGATGGCAACTACTATAAATTATCAGCCTTTTTCAACAATAAAAATTTAACATTTATTCTTATATGTATATTACAATTTCTTTCTATCTCGTGAGAATTACTCATCGATATGTATCAAAATATATAATATTCTATATATAAAACATTAAAACACCGTAGGGTTTGCATATAAGTTTGTAATCTTACTATAACATCTTGATAGATGGCTTCTCGGCTGACTAGCAGAATGTTGTCTATGGAATCCTTGTTACACCAATTCTCGTGTTCTTACATAAATTAAAAATGTTCCAAATGCCCACAATGATTTGCAATGCATAGGACTCTCCAAATTTGTTGCAATAGTTACTTGGGTATTGCCATCGGACAAGCGTTAAGCCCGATTCTTGGTCAAGAAGTAAGCAGTGAGAAAATTGTTCTGACTTCCAATCATTCAGTGGTGCCTTTTACTTTCTCATATACGTACGTATATACAAAGTAATATATGTAGTATAGAGAAAGTTATATAATGCTGCGCGAAAAAACAGATTTGCGTCAGAAAAAAATTAATTGCCAGGCCCTGATAACGAAAAAGTAGTTGATAAATTAAGAAAAAAATCCTCTAACACGTGGTGTACTCAGAATCCCTGTTTTGTGGGTCCTAACCAATTGAAAGCAAAACGTCAGACTGTCGTATGTGAAGAAACCTAGCGCCTAAACCGTGCGTAGGATTTTTTCCAAATTAAAGAAACCCTTGTCATTTTTCTGTGAGCTGAAGCTCTGCGATTTTGAAAAACATTCATTAATTTTTGGGGGTACTGTTAACAAGCAGGATAAACAACTGTTTATATGAAGCCCTAGGAACATTTTCAAAGTTTTCTCAGAAACGGCTCCTATTTTTTCTTTTAATTTCTTGTAAGAATAGAGTTAAATACTCTTATAAAAGTGGCATAGGTCCGATTTTCAGGATTAACTCTCAATTTTTGGAAATTGTAAAAGTATGATTTTTTTTGGCAACTTCTTACAACTACATTATTGAAGTTAAAGACTTTTCATTCAAATTAAATTTATTGTCCATAAATAATTCTTTCATTAAGGTCATGTAGATTTTTTAGTAAATTTTAGTAGTTTTCGTGCAATATTTGCAATTTTAAAAAATTACAAGATTATCTCGAAAAGGCTCCATTTTTTATTTTTTTTTTCAATTTTTGGTATGGTTAGTGCTAAATAAACCGTATATGATGACATAAACGTCATATTGCTCTATTCTTTTGTTTTTTCAAAAGTTGCAAATATGTAATATTTTTGAATAGTCTCTCACATCGGTAATACTTTAGAAGCAATTTCTTCACAATATTATATTTATGAGTACGTGTACTTAAATAATGTCAAATTAAGTTTTTCAAAAACACAGCCGTTTTCTGTGCAAATTAGCACAAAATCCTGCATTTTCGGAAACGCTTAAACGCCATTTTCTCAAAAATAGCTCAAAATTTTATCTTCAAGCTTTTCCAACGGAAAGTGCTTATTGTACTGTTTAATATAACGTTAAGCTTATTTTGGTGTATCTATTTTGTTGTTTCAAAAATACCTCCACAAAACAAAATGCGAGGACTTAATACTTGATTGGTACATACTACAAACTTTCTACTAACGAAAGAAACTTAACAAAAGTGAGTACATTCAGAAACTCTGATTTTGCTACTATATTTCTATCGGGGCGTAGTTGGTATGAAATGTCATACCATGGTCACCTTTGGGTTAATACACCTGCAAGGGATTCAAACTCGCTTCCTTTTGCCCTGAAAGGATGAATCTGACCTTGACCATTTGGGACGGACACGGCCTGTACGCATCTACATTAAACAAGACATAATGGTTGTAGTTCTAGCATTAGGGAGCCACAAAATTGAGCAAATGTAAAAAAAAATGTCCTTTGAGCAACCAAAGAAGGAAGCTGGTAAGAGAATGAGGCATAACCGAAAAGCTAGTGCAGACTAATGAAATTAGAAAACTAACTAGTGCGAGAAAGTCTATGCCATTCTATAGCATTACTAGTTGTTGTTTTTTCTAAAATTAGCAACAGGATTTATCCACTTGTTACGGCAATAAGCATTTTTCTGGCAAAAATTCGCAGTTTGCCAGCGCACGATTACATAACTTTATCTTCTTATGAAGAACTTTGGAAGGCGTGAAAGTAATAACAATTTAGGAACTGTTAGTGATATCTAAGTTGGACCCATGGGTACTGTTTATATTGTATTTAAATTTCATGTTGATATATTGCTAATTTTACTTAAATCGGTTCATACACATACCCAGAAAAGCAACAATTGGGTTCTAGGTAAAAAATGTCCACTTCAGAATGTCTTATTTCAGAAAGGTCCACGTACAAAAATATCCCATGCATAATATCCAATGTAAAAGTCCAACAAACGAAAATGTCCAAAAATATTTCTTTAAAATTATGTTGCATTCATACTGTAAGAAAAGGAGAAAATTACATTGAACTATAGTGAAGTATCATTGACGTTGCCAAGCAAATAAGAAATTCCACATTTTCCAGTGGGAGTGGTTAAAAAATCCCTGCTAGTTCAGTAGTTAAATGGCCCAAATTATTATTTCTCAAAAGAAGTACATTTAGTAAAAGATGGATGGATGTACTACTACCACTCTAGAAGTAGAAATGGTCTCAAAATTTAAAGGTCACAGGGCCAATAGAAAATGGAAGTTCTGGCAAGGCTACCTGAAAGAAACAACATTAAAAGAAATTTAAATACTGAACAAAATATTGTGCAGAGGTATAATGAGTATTAAAAAATTATGTTATAGTCTAACTACGTTGTATATCTTATAATTTAAAACTTAATTTACAGCCAGAAGGTCAGTAGAAGGAACTTGATTGATGGACATTTTTGTACTGTGGACCTTTTCGTAATAGACTTTATGGACTTACTGGACATTGTTTACCCTGGACATTTATTTAAATGCACGTTTATGTAATTTGTACATGTAGAATTTGTTAAAAGGATATTTTTCATTGGACATTTTTACCTCTAACCAACTATTGATTTGATGGTACATACGTTTTACAAATCAAACAAGAGATGCGAAAAATTGTTTAAAAGTTGAAAATTCGAAAATCACATACTAGCAGTAGTACATAATTTTTTCTCTACTGAATAAACAGTAGCGAGAAAGTAAAATTGATACTTTCACACCAGGAGTCATTACTTTGTTCTGTTATGGTGCAAATAAAACCGTCTCAATTTTAACAATTCTAAATTCTGAGTTCTCGTAACTTTTGAGTTCAGGAATTGTTATTCTCCGCGAGTACTCAATATATGATCTCGTTTTAGGAAATCTCAAGCGTTCAAAGATCTAGGGGCTATTTTTGAAATAGAGTAATATTCTACATTGGTTATGAAACAAATACGACTTTACAGATATTAGGTTTTATGAGTAAAATGCGTGATAAATTTTCTCACCATTCTTTTTCAAGTAAAGGCTATTTCTTTCACATATTTTCTGTGAAATATGAGAAATCCTGATATGCTAGAGACTAGTTTTAAAAGTTCTTTCTTTCTTTCTTTCTTTACTTCTTTCTTTTTCTTTCCTAAATATGTACCTGTTATGTTTCCAATATAAGTAATTTATTTTGATAACAAATGTAATAATATTTTCTTAGACAATTTAATTATAGGCCTAATGTTCATCTATCTTAAGTCTTGATAAAATAGGTGTTGCTGATATTGTGGTTCATTGTTCTGACTCAAGTTTTGTTCTTCAGAATGAGAATGCATATCCTCCACTTCAGTCTCCAGTTATTGATGGAATACAGAGTATTGCTGAATTGGAGGCCCAAGTTCATCAGTTGTCTTTGAACTCAAATCAGCCTTCAAGCGCATTACAGGCACGGTTACAAAAGCTCCAGGTATGTGTACTTTTAAAAATATTTTTGAAGAGCATTGTACTGTTAAAAAAATCCAGTTTAATTGACTTGATTTTGATTTCAAGAATATTGTGAAATTTCAGTTTGTTATTTGTAATTTGTAACGGATGTTGCTGATTCAATTGCAGGTACCAAGTGTATTTCCTCTGGCAGATCGTTTTGTAACAACTCTACCTAGGATTTCAGAGGAGCCAGACTATGAAAGGGAGTTAAGGGAGTTGACCCGTTCCTTAGGTTTGGGCCTTCCCGTATATACAGCTGTACCTCGCTTTCCCAAAGGTGAACCAGTGATGTACAATTGCAAAGTAAAGGTATGTTTTTTTAAAGGTGGTTTTACATTTTTTTCTTTTTAGATACAACATTAAAGAAGTTCTATAAACTAATATTTTTAACAGGAAAATAATGGGTGGGCTGTATCAATCAGATAATAGAAATTGCTCCTTTTAATGCGTTTCTTATTCTCATTCCCATTTGTTTTTTTTCATTTTTATTGATTTATTTTGCTTTCTTGTCTTACTATGTAAGTAATAAAGTGAAAGTATTGCATTAGTGCAGCAGAAACGGTTATTTTATGACAGATAAAGTATTATTGGGCCTTGATAATGAAAAAATTGGATGAATCTTGTTCCACCATGTATTCAATTACTTTCGCTAACACAAGTAGTCAAAAGTCAAAAGCCATGGTTTGTGGATCCTACATACTGCAAAATTGTTTGACAGGAAAACGTCTGTCCATCTATCTTCAATGATATTGCCCAAACTGTCTTCATGTCTGTCAGCCTGTCGGTCTGTCAGCCTGTCGGTCTGTCAGCCTGTCGGTCTGTCAGCCTGTCGGTCTGTCAGCCTGTCTGTCTGTCAGACTGTGTGTCTGTCAGCCTGTCTGTCCGTCCGTCCGCCTGTCTGTCGCCCTGTCTGTCTGTCGCCCTGTCAGTCTGTCGCCCTGTCTGTCTGTCGCCCTGTCAGTCTGTCGCCCTGTCAGTCTGTCACCCTGTCAGTCTGTCACCCTGTCAGTCTGTCGCCCTGTCAGTCTGTCGCCCTGTCAGTCTGTCGCCCTGTCAGTCTGTCGCCCTGTCAGTCTGTCGCCCTGTCAGTCTGTCGCCCTGTCAGTCTGTCGCCCTGTCAGTCTGTCGCCCTGTCAGTCTGTCGCCCTGTCTGTCTGTCGCCCTGTCTGTCTGTCGCCCTGTCTGTCTGTCGCCCTGTCTGTCTGTCGCCCTGTCTGTCTGTCCCTGTCTGTCTGTCTGTCCCTGTCTGTCTGTCGCCTGTCTGTCTGTCGGCCTGTCTGTCGGCCTGTCTGTCTGTCGGCCTGTCTGTCTGTCGCCCTGTCTGTCGGCCTGTCTGTCTGTCGGCCTGTCTGTCTGTCGGCCTGTCTGTCTGTCGGCCTGCCTGTCTGTCGGCCTGTCTGTCTGTCGGCCTGTCTGTCTGTCGGCCTGTCTGTCTGTCTGTCGGCCTGCCTGTCTGTCGGCCTGCCTGTCTGTCAACCAGTCGGCCTGTCTGTCAACCAGTCGGCCTGTCTGTCAGCCTGTCGGCCTGTCTGTCAGCCTGTCGACCTGTGTCGGCCTGTCTGTCCAGCCTGTCTGTC
>BLKR01010955.1:0-37500 GCA_011170035.1 Teleogryllus occipitalis
AGAACTCTTATCTTGGTGTTAGAACCAGTTTCCCACAAATTGTTTGACATCCTCGTTATCGTGGACCTTTTTCCCACGTACTGCCTCCTTCAGTGGACCAAACAAATGTAAATCAGATGGTGCTAAATCGGGGTTGTTAGGGGGAAGGGGCAGTACCTCCCAACCTATTTTGTCGATGGTTTCACGGCTTTTCTTGAGCAGTGTTAGGAAGTGCACTGTTTTCTGGAGAATCACATCTCTCCTCTGAGATCCACGACGTTTTTCTCCCCAAGCTGGATTCACCTTGTTCAAAAGTATATCTGTGCAGTATTGACTGTTCAATATACGCTGTTCTTGGAGACAATTACAAAAAATGCACCTACAGTGTCCCCAAACCCAGTCAACACTTTTATTTCTGATGCGGTTACAACGGTGTTTGTCGGTCTACCTATACCAAGTCTCGATCACTGTTATACCCACTTGTAAAACTTCTCGCGGTTCTTACAACTTTTACCAAACACTTCAGCATTATAGAGTATATATTAGCTGGTTTGTCATCTTCATCAAGTACAAAACGAATCACAGAACGTTGTTCAACCGTTGTGGAATTGTCAAGTGGACTTGCCATCGTTCAACTAAATTTTGAGGTTATAAACACAATGCAGATCCTCCAGATGACCACAGCTCATCCCAGTGATGCCAACGTAGAGTCCTAAAATTATCCAACTTGTCCGACCCACTTATTTTTCTCCAGATCCAATTTGTCTCTTTAATTATTGAATGACGTACGTATTAGGTAGCCGTTCTGCCACAGCAGCTCAGCACGGTTTTTGCTTGTATAAATCAATAGATTTATATTTACACTTTAATTTGTGATCCATTTCTCCTCACAGGCCGCTTGAACATTTTTATTCTTTCGGTTTAAACTTTTACTTCTAAACCTATTTGCGACCTTTCTATTTATGATATAAAGAAGTTTCCAATTGCGGGTTATCTTGTTTTAAACATAGAAGCTGTTATTAAGGGTTTCACTAAAACTGTGCCCATATGCATTTGCTCGCTTTACATTCTCTATTCAGGTTGTAGCATGCATGATTCGGTCAATTTGTCGTTTCGTACAAAGTAATTTCGAACAGCTAAAGTAACCAACTGTATACTGAGTTATATTATTGTTTAATTGTTTTAGAAAGCAGTGATTTGTTTAAGCACTTTGACATAATTTATCTAATGCCGGCATTGCTGATTCCTGAACATGATCCAGGTTAAGTACTGTAATAGTTTACACGGAAGCCATTTGTTCGGCCACATCGCCCGAACTCGTACATGCACACATCTCCTATATCGTTAACTGCCTCGCCATCACCTTCCTAACTGAAATTGCGTAGTGCCTATCAATCGACCCTTCATGATACCAAGACCTGAGCCGGAGTGACCTACCTGGGATAGTGAATGAATTTATGAAAATATAGAAATGAAAGTACTGTATTATAACATGAATGATATAGTAGGTGATGAATGAGTGGCAGGGAAAACAATGTCAAAAATGAGTAGCAGGGTAAAAAATGCTAAGAAAACCCGAACGAGCCTCCATCGCTAGCCCGCTGCGAGGACAAAATATTTCATTCAAAAACATCAGGATTTGAACGCGCGCCGTGACCGGGAGCGTTAGCTCAGTGCATCAACTGATGTCACTGCAGCGCCTCTGTCTAGGAGGTCCTAGTTTCGACTCTAGCTGTCAGCTACCTTTCAGCTAGCTTTCAGCTAGGTCGAATTCAGTCGCTGCCTGGAGGAAAATTCTAGCGGCCGGCTGCTCTGATCGGTAGTTTTCCGTGGTTTCTCCGATCAGCACCAGGCGAATGCCGGAGCAGTACCCTACCAAACGGGCCACGGACCGCGTGCGATCTTTCCTTCCTCTTACTTGTCCTATCATCTCCCCCTTACACACACACTTACACTAGGAGCGTAGTGGAATTTGCGTGGTCAGACGGAAGAGCAGGCCTCATGGCCTGAGTCTCGCCACGTAAAATAAGGCAAATTCAATTCAATTCAATACACTAACATGCACTTCACTACCACATTTTCCGGGAGACCGGTCGGGAGTTTAGAGCTTGTCCCGGCTGGGGCGGTGCCCCGCTGGTGGGAGAGTCCTGGTTAGGGGGAAACCCCACTAGCCGACGGTAGGTGGGCGCCGGATCTCGCCATCCAGCGGGGGAGGATCACCGCCATCTCCCGAAAAAAATGTTGCGATGTTGGGGACCATTTAAAGTCTCGTTGTAATATTTCTGCTCTTCCCTTCAAAACATATTTTCCACAAAATGTTTTCTTTTCAACAAATTTTGGAGTCAACCTGACATGGAGATTTATTGATCATTTACTGTGTCATCAAAATTAACTTTTCTTGCAGATGCTATATCGTGACTTTAATGATAGTATGCACTCATAAAAACGTAGCAGCCCGCATTCCACAATTACAAACGAATAACGTAGGAATGATTGGTTCGAACCGTTTAGTTCTCATAATTTTGTTTGTGCTTGCGTCGGTATTTGCGCGTAATGCACTACGAAGCCATTTAGCGCTTAAATCAAGCTGCATGGCCATCGACAGAGGATACATTAACAATAACGGCTTTCAATTAATCCGCCCCTTCAGTCGCCGGTTCATTTCCGCGCGGTGCCGCGCCTGTCTGCGGTGGGCGCGATGTGTCGTTGCCGCGTGCGGATAATGCCTGCAATCATCCCGTCGTTTCGGGGACCCGCCCCCGACGCTGTACACTGGCCCCGCCCATAGTGACACTCCGTCCCCTGCAGATGTTGCTGCGCTAGCTGTCCACCGCTGGGATACCGGCGGCGCGCGTTGATTGATTGATTGATTTTTTCGTGTTTCCGGGCGCGTCAACTGCTTTGGTCATTAGTCCCGTTAGGGTAGTGCATTTTTTTCGGGAGATGGCGGTGATCCTCCCCCGCTGGATGGCGAGATCCGGCGCCCACCTACCGTCGGCTAGTGGGGTTTCCCCCTAACCAGGACTCTCCCACCAGCGGGGCACCGCCCCAGCCGGGACAAGCTCTAAACTCCCGACCGGTCTCCCGGAAAATGTGGTAGTGAAGTGCATGTTAGTGTATTGAATTGAATTGAATTTGCCTTATTTTACGTGGCGAGACTCAGGCCATGAGGCCTGCTCTTCCGTCTGACCACGCAAATTCCACTACGCTCCTAGTGTAAGTGTGTGTGTAAGGGGGAGATGATAGGACAAGTAAGAGGAAGGAAAGATCGCACGCGGTCCGTGGCCCGTTTGGTAGGGTACTGCTCCGGCATTCGCCTGGTGCTGATCGGAGAAACCACGGAAAACTACCGATCAGAGCAGCCGGCCTCTAGAATTCTCCTCCAGACAGTGACTGAAATCGATCTAGCTGAAAAGCTAGTGTCGAAAATCTGCCACTGTCGGGACGCGAACACAGGATGTCCCGGTCAGAGGCAATGCAATGACATCAGTTGATGCACTGAGCCACCTTTTCCCGGTTTCAACTTTAGTGAAAATATCAAGAGCTAGTGGTGTTAACGTGCTTTCTTATACACTATGTTAGTTTTCTCTTCTCTTAAGTAGCAACTAGGTCATCGATTTTGCCACATCCAGCTACTATCTATCGGCGCTATCTATAGGCGAGAGTCCTATAGACCTCTCGTGGTACCTTCTTTTGATTTAAAATAAACTTTATTTCACTCAAACTGATGTAAAAAGTTCTAATATTTTCAAAAAGTTGTACATGAAAATAATTAAATATCTCGTTTTGTAAAACATTTTATTCAGAAACAAATCTCTCTGTAACAATGTAGGTGGAGGTCAAAATATATGTAAACTTTTGAAAATTTCTAAAATGCATAGTTCATGAAAATCGGTCCATCTTTACAAGTGTATTTTACTCTCTTTTAGCAAGAAATATGGGGGAAAATAGGAACAACTTTCGAGAAAATGTTAAAGTCAATTTAGCCTTCAATGACATTTTCAACATTTCTCTCAAACTTCATACAGCTCTCCAAATTCAAAATATCCTTTTCAAATTCACAAGACCTTAAGTTTTGCCAGAACGATCAGGAAATATCAATTTTGCGGAACATGTGGTGAACAGTTTAGGCGCTAGTACTGTCCACATACGAACAGACGGTTGTAGGTTTCGCTTAAAATGAATTTCTAGGTCTCGAGTGCCCAGAAAACGATATTCTGACGACGATTTTCAGAGAATAATTTACTACATACAGGAGTAAAAATTATCTTCTTTTCGTATCAGGACCCGAAAATAGGTGTTTTCCTGTAGAAAATTCGCCACTTTTCGCTGCTGAATTACAATACTTTATTTCATAAGTATATACGTACAGGCGAGAAAAATAATTTAAATGCAAAGATAAATTATTTAGATAAATGTTGAGCGCTACCAATTAACATTGGTGCAGTTCTTTTAATATAACAGTATAGCATGTTATGCGATTTCAATTTAAAATTTTTACTTAATATTTTGTGTTGACTTACATAGATCTACACTAAGTTACCCAGTTATTGGAAAAAAGATTTATATTTCTAGGATGGGAACGTCAGTGTAAAGTGTATATTGAAGTTTAGTTGTCTGCTACATAAAACCAGGTTAACATAAATCTATACTTTCAAATAATTTATAAAACTATCAGGAATAAAGCATTGGTTAATAATAGAATGGAAAACCCACCGTATGAGTTAATAAGTATAATCCTCATGGCTGATTTACAAACACGAGTGCTCATTAAAAAGCGTTCTTTTGTGGGGAGCAAGGCACATTGTTGACTAGCGCCATTGTTCATCGGAAAGGAAACCCCAGAGATAGATTGCTGAAGAGTAGGCAAATTGTCTGGGTGCAATGATTGTATGCTGCGAGGTGTTAAGGTGAGAATCACGCTGGCTGACATTCCTGTCGGCTGCATTTGAGCACGCAGGTTATCTAATGATCTCACCCAGATCTGTATCGAGGCAAATACAATTTCAAATTTCTCATTCATTACTTTCCAAAATCCATTGTTGAAAAAAAGAAACAAAAAAGTATAGAATTAGTTATAGGTGTAAATTGCTTGGATAACAAAATTTCCATTATTCCAAAATTTTCAATTTTCTCAAAATCGTGAGACAAAGTAATGCCCAGTTTTATTACTTCAAAATTCTTAAAGTGGATATAAAAAAAACGACAACAAAGCCTACGTATTTCTAAAGAAATGTTAAGAAGTAGTTTCCCAATAGAGTTTAAAATGGGAAGAGGAGAAAAATAACCAGATAGCTGAAGAGAACACACCTGCATCAACTCTTCTGAGAAAATTGACCTCTAGAATGAGTGAACTCAATGTCTGTAAGTCAAATGTTCGGCAAATGGGCAAAAACCGGATCATTTGCACCGATGAAAAACTGTTTGCAAACAGCAATGAATCCAAGAAGCTGAAATAAGTGCCTTCAAATATAGTCCAAGCTAGGTGAAACTAGTGAGAATGCCCGGAATACCGAAAATGTTACTCCTAGGGTTATTACTCAACAGTTACTCAGATTTTTAAAAAAAGCATTATATAATTGAAAGACAATTGAACGACGATATGCAAAAAACATCCAAGCCACAATAATCAATATGGTAGAATAATAACTTGGATAGTAACGACCATCATAAAATTTCGAGTAGCAAGGATGCACGCAGAAAATATATATATGTGTGAGCTGTGCCTGTGGATAAGTTTGAAGAGATTTACATATTTGCTTTATTAAGTATGCAAAACCTCCAAAATATTATTTCACGTCTTTCAGTAGTCTGTCTCAAAGACTAATGAAATTAGGGAGATTTGCAAATTCTGGAACAAAACAATTCCTATTCACTGTAGACCAAATGCTCGTCTTCTGAAAATGTAATTGAAATACTGTATATTTACCAATATGTGTGTACATACATGCTGTAGGCAAATATGACAAAGAAATCATGCTGTCCACCTTACCTTAAAAATGTAATGTATCACATAATTTTAACCCGTGAAATTTATTTGTGAAAGAATAGGCGATAGCTACACATTGCGTTTACATACATCTTTGTAAATAAGAACACTCTTTGATCATGAGGAATCTCGCTGCATTAGCTTCTCTAACAACACCCTTACGCTCACAAGTTTGCTTGAAGAGGAAATGAGGAATGCTTTCAATAGATCGGTTACAACTCACACAATGAAGTAATGGACAAATGACGGCAGATGCGCATTATTTCGTTTAATTTTATG
Organism: Teleogryllus occipitalis; assembly: GCA_011170035.1. NCBI lineage: Eukaryota > Metazoa > Arthropoda > Insecta > Orthoptera > Gryllidae > Teleogryllus > Teleogryllus occipitalis. The sequence goes on from BLKR01010955.1 coordinate 6,248, forward strand.
ATTTTATTAAAATTTAGTGTTTATACTACAAAACAGATTAATAATAAAAAAATTGATACATCTAGAACCCTCTTTTCATTGAAATTGAAATCATGGAATTTTTTTGTTTGGGAATCTCAAACTTCTTTGTAAACTAAAATTCTTAGTTTTTCAAAATTCTTAGTGATTTTTGCAATTTTACAAATGCATGTGATTTTAATGGAAATCGGAATTCGATCATACTTACAAATGCTCTTTCTTCACGAGTAAAAAGTGCCAAGAAAAAACTTCAGCCATCTTCCAAACAAATGTTGAAAATGTCGTACAGACTTGTAAAGTACCCCTCAAATTTTGGATATTTTAATGATCTTTGGAACGACGAAACTCGATTTAACTCCGTATTGATTTACTAAGGACCGTCTCAAAAAAACTTTAAATCTAACACAGATGTGCCACTTCCATGCAATATACAAATCAATTTTCGGGTATAAAATTCCACGTGACTCCCTGCCGCCCGCAATTTACAACATATATCCGAGATCATATTGTTGAGGCGATTACAGTACGAGCTTTTGAAACCAAACTGCGTGCGTGTGTGTGTGTGTGTGTGTGTGTGTGTGTGTGTGTGTGTGTGTGTGTGTGTGTGTGTGTGTGTGTGTGTGTGTGTGTGTGTGTGTATGAGAGGGAGACGTGATTGTAGGTGTCTTTAAAGTATTCTTTGTTGTGAGGTGAACAATAAATCTATGTGAAGATTGTCATGTAGAGGTATCAAATTTCTCTGGATTTTCGTTTGTTTTATGTTAATAAATTATCGTAAGATTTTAATGCTTTATCTTTTCCGTTTTCTTCTTCGTATAATAGATAAAGAATTGTTATGGCGTTGGAAAAAGCCTGACTCAGCACGTTTAAAATATTTGCCTTTCATTAGTTACTTGTATGATTTTATTACATTATATCAGAATATTATATTACGTTACATAACATCTCAATGGGGAGTCTTTAGTTCTCAATATTGGCAAAATGCGAGTCTTCCTGCAACTCACAACGTACTACTCGTGCAACTTTTCTTGAACGATGACCTTGCTTCCTCCTCCCTTGAGCAATGAACAGTTGAAGGCAAAAGCTCGCAGCGAACACTGATGACAACATACCAAGCATTAAAACTTCGTTGGAGCGAAACAGAAGCTAGTTGCTTTCATAGTCGAGAACTTCTGTTCAGCTTTATTACCATTATCTAAAGAAATGGCTGAGGCAACTCCAGGACCTTCAAGGGATGCACCTGAAACTCCTATCTAGTGTCCCTACTGCACACTCAGAGCGAAGACCTGGCCATATACGTAGCAGGTATGGCTTTGATTTTCCAGAGGTTGGCATTACTGTAAATACTCTAGAGACCGACTTTGTAACTAATACCCCCACTCCGCCCGCATTTCTTCAATCCATCATTCAAGAAAAGTTGCGCGAGTAGTAGGTATACCTTCGTGCCGAGTTAGTAATTTGACACGTGCTCTAGCAACCTCCATCATTCAAGCAGATAAACAGGATGTATACGATTAATTAATAATTAAAATAAAAAATTATAAAACACTAAATAAACAATAAAATATACAATAAAATAAATAATAAAAATAATAAGATTTATAAAATAAGTAAATAATATGTTGACGGCTTCTCTTAACTACCACATTAACTTTCCTCCAGTGTGCGGGTTCGATCCCAGCCAAGGTGCGCGGATTTTCGAAGGGCGGAAAATTCACAGTAGCCATGTAACATTTGGGGCACGTAGAAGATCCCCCGCTGATGGCCGGAAAAATTAAATCCCTCCGACATCATCCCGCCCTAACGAGATCTCACTTTCTCCCAAACAGACCGGTCGGATGTTCACTGAGGCTGACATCTGGCGGAGAAATGAGAGTCAAATCTCAGGCGCATCAGGGGCCGCCCGCGAGGTGCACCTGCGCGATAAAGGTCCATAGACCCACGTCGGGGGTAGGCTTCCAAGGACGCCTGGGTCGAAAACACGGGAATAAACCCACACGTATAAATAAATACTTTACTTTTAAAAAGAACTATATTCATTCGCCCCATTCACCCGATTGATTGATTGATTGATTTTTTCGGTTTCCGGGCGCGTCAACTGCTCTGGTCATTAGTCCCGTTAGTGTAGTGCATGTTTTTCTCGGGAGATGGTGGTGATTTCCCCCGCCGGATGGCGAGATCCGGCGCCGACCTACCGTCGGCTAGTGGGGTTTCCCCCTAACCAGGACTCTCCGACCAGCGGGGCACCGCCCCAGCCGGGACAAGCTCTAAGCTCTCGACCGGTCTCCCGGAATGTGTGGTAGTGTAGTGCATGTTAGTGTAAGTGAGTGTGTAAGAGGGAGAGGATAGGACAAGGAAGATGAATGAAAGATCGCACGCGGTCCGTGGCCCGTTTGTTAGGGTACTGCTCCGGCATTCGCCTGGTGTTGATCGGAGAAACCCCGGAAAACTACCGATCAGAGCAGCCGGCATCAAGAATCCTCCTCCAGACAGCGACTGAATTCGACCTAGCTGGAAAGCTAGTGTCGAAAATCCTGCCGCCGTGGGGAGTGGGAACCAAGGACCTCCCGGTCAGAGGCGCTGCAGTGACATGAGTTGATGCACTGCGCTACCGCTCCCGGCCCCATTCACCTGAATTCCCCCTCCTGCGCTCCGAACCTATTCCATTTGCAATATTAAAACCCTGCCCCGCGCGAGGCGTGCGGGGGCGTGCGGGGGCGTGCGGGGGCGTGCGGGGGCGTGCGGGGGCGTGCGGGGGCGTGCGGGGGCGTGCGGGGGCGTGCGGGGGCGTGCGGGGGCATTCGGGGGCGTGCGGGGGCGTGCGGGGGCGTGCGGGGGCGTGCGGTGTGGCGGCGCGCACGGGGTGGCCGGCGCCACCTGCCATCGCGCCCCGTGCGGCGGCGGCGGCCCAACAGCGGGTCCCGCGGGCGTCCGGCCGTGACAAAGGGCAGATATAAATCTGGCCGTTATTCGCCTGTCGCCTGTACCATCTGCAAACAATGGGGCGCGCTACGCAGCGAACGGCGGGGATTTGAGTGGAATCAAATTTCCATGTGGAACAGGGTGGAGGAGATGGGGGGAGAGTCGCAGGCAGCAGAGGGCGGTGCCGGAAACGCCGGGCGCGGCACGTGGCGGCGAGCCCTTCCACTTCCGGTCGATGAGCCTTGGCCTTCCGGGAGATCGAGAGAGTAAAAAAAGGGATAGAGGGTGGTAGAAGAAGAAAACGAAAATGAAAGTGGCGAGTAAAAGGATTAGAGCAACAAGACCAAGAATGAGAAAAAGAACTATGAGAAGAAGAAAACGAGCAAGAAGATGTCCGGAATAATTATATAATTTGAGGAATAAACTTACGAACTAATTGAAGACAATGAGCAAAGGAATAGAGTAAGACGGAAAGCTGACGGAATAATGTTGGTGAGGGCCCAGCTGGAGAATATTCAAATCAAGACGCGTGGGAGAAGGAGAAAAAAGAGTAAACAAAGGAGCAGTCAAAACAGGAAATGACGAGCAATGGTAGATTGATTGATTGTTAGTGATTCCGGGCGCGTCAACTACTATTGTCATTAGTCCCGTACGTGTACTGCGTCTTTTTGCTCGGGAGGTGGCAGTATAATTGCTGGATGGCGAGATCCGGCGCCGACCTACCGCCAGCTAGCGGGATTTTCCCCAATCAGGTATCTCCCACCAACGGGGCACCGCCCCAGTCGAGACAAGTTCGAAGTCGCCGACCGGTCTCTCGGTATGTGCGTAGAGTAGTGCATGTTCATATGTGTGTGTGTGTGTGTGTGTAAGGGGAGAGGATAGGACAAGGAACAGCAAGGAAAGATCGCGTGCGGGCCATGAATCGTTTGTTAGGGTAGTGCTTCGGCATTCGCTTGTTGTTGATAAAAAAAATCACGGAAAAACCACAGATCAGAGCAGCCGGCCGCTAAAATTCTCCTTCAGACAGCGACTGAATTCAACCCAGCTGACAAGCTAGTGTCGTAAATCCCGCCACAGTCGGGACTCGAACCCAGGACCTCCCGGTCAGAGGGAGTGTAGTGACATTAGTTGATGCTCTGAGCCATCTCTCCCGGTACGAGTAATGAGAATGAGGCTATAAACAGGAATAAAACGATAAACAGAACTAGACGGGTAAAGACGGAAAAGATACAAACGGATTTGAGCGGACTCAGCGCGGCGGGGCGGGGCGGGCAGAAGACAAGTGAGCGGGGAGGGCGAGTGGAGGAACGGGGCTTGTCTCCTGAGAGATTGACGGAACTCAACGCGTCGTTTTGAGGTTGGGGGACTCGCGCGCATGCGCTCTGCTGCTTTACGAGCGAGGGGAATCTAATATGGAGTGCAGATACATAAAAAGCGGAGACGAGGCTCGGAGATCGCAGGAGTGCGAATCAATAAATGTGAGGGATGTTGCGCCCCATTCGGGAGTCGTCGTCGGATATTCTAAGCGATTTAGATTTACACAAGGAGAGAGCGTCTCCATGCACAAGAATGAATAAATGTGTTACGTAACACAGTAAAGTGCATCTATTTTATATTATTCCGTGTACGGACATATTTCTTGGGGTTAAAAGATTTTCGCGTTGAGCTAGAGAACAGTTTCTCAGAAAAGCTGGCAATCCATTTGGGGAAAGTTATCCTGTTGGCGTTCCTTTTTGAAAGGAATTTTTCACCGTTTATCTTATAAATAAAGGCCAATTATTTAAAAACATGAACATAATATAAGAACATATCTTTTTCGATAACACTGTCTCTAGAAACATTCAATATTGATAGTTCGAAAAACAGCCAAACTATAACATTTTCTTAAAAATTATTTATTTAAGGTCGCCTTATATACAGCTAGGTCATTAGCGACCACAGTTACAAAAATACAGTATTTACAAATTCACATACTAGTTACACATTTTCATGGGATACACATACACAAATCCTAAATCTAGATGTTATACATAGGGCAGACAATGTATAGTCTTTAGCTAAATACTATTTAGCATATTAAATTTGGTGAGGAGTTCTATAATTTTGTTTTGATCGGAATAAGAATTTAATATACAGTAGAGATTATCATTGATGTTAAGGTTTGTTCTCACAGTCGCCATCGCGTGGCAATCAACTATAATATGCTTCGTGGAAACTGGGAGTCCGCAATTTAGGCAAGGATCAGGAGCAGCCTTTTTAATTAGGTAGCTGTGACTGAGTTTAAAATGTCCTATACGGAGTCTGGTTATAACCACTTGATGTCTTCTGCTAAGTCTAATGGAAGTGATGGGAGATTCCTCGATATTCTTCCTAACTGCTTGTAATTTGGAAGGCAATATTTTCCAGTTCCGGTCCCAAAGCTTCTTAACTGCAAGTAAGAGGTAGTTTTTAAAGTCGGGGAGTGTGCCGCCAGCTTCAGTATCAATTTCGGGAAGAGAGATTGCTGCCTTCGCAGCTGCATCCGCTTCTTCATTACCCTGGATGCCAATATGAGAAGGAAGCCAAGCTATTGTAACGTGATATCCTTTAAGGAAGGAGTGATAAAGCTTTTCTTGGATTTCTTGGACCTGTGGATTTAAGGAATGTCAGTTTCGAATGGAGGATAGAACTGCTAGTGAGTCAGAAAAAATAACAATATCTGGGTTACATGGTCTTAGGATGCAAATATCAATAGCTTTGATAATAGCCCAAGCTTCACATGAGAATATGGAATAGAAATCCGAGAGACGATAAAGATTCGTAAGGGATGGGATAATGGAAATTATGGAAAAAAATGGAAACTATAACATTATTTCCTAAAAATCACATTAAATATTGATTTCACAAAAAATAAAGTTTTATTTTGTCATTGCCACAAATTTAAAGCGATTAAGTAAATTTCGAACACATCTTCATGTCGGGAGCGATTATCAACTCTCTTTCATCGCTAATGCTGACTTTACACCGATATGAAATTTATCAGCAATTCGCAAGCGTAATCGCGAATGTAAATGGGCTCTCCAGGTTTATTTATCCGCTGCGGCAAGTGCTGATAATGTTTTTTGATCTGCGTCCTGCATGATATGTGATAACCGGTTTCCAGAAGTTCCCCCAGCGCCTGCTCGAGATAAAATTCAATTCTATCAAGTGATAAGTGTGTTTGAGATTGTGCAGTGCAGTATTAGCGAATTCTTCCGACATGACTAACGCAAGCGCTTCCGCGGCTAAGGGAAATCACAAAAGGAATTTATTGGTTTTCTGATTTTATTGTATTTGGGATAAAAAAAAGCTAAAACAAACCTCTTGTATGGTTCATGGGCAGCTTATTAGCTTCCCATGGTGCGATCCGGGGAGAGCAGTGGGAATGGGGTGAAAGGTGGGGACGAGGTGAAAGGAGCCAGTGAGGGAGCGGGGGGAGTGAGGGGAGCGGAGGGAGTGGGAGGAGGGGGACGGGGGAGCAGGGAGAGTGGGGTGAGAGGAGTGAGTGTGGGTAGCGGGGGACGCGGGAGAGCGGGGGGGGGGAACGTGGAGAGCGCGAGTGAGGGGGCGGGATAGCGGTGGGAGCGGGGGCTGAGAAAGGGAAGAGAGGGAGTTGGGTGACGAGAGAGGAAGCGGGAAGGAGGGTGGGGGAGCGGGGGAAGCATGAAATGAATAATGAAGTATGGAATGGGTACAGTATTTATGAACCTAATTCAATTGAAGTTATATTTTCGTAAGTAATATCACAGCACTTACAGTGATATTTAGAGTGACTATTTCACGAATTAAGATATTACGCGAATCCAAAGGATAATTAAGATCACAGGAATGACGAAAAAGAGGAATATTGTTAAAAATTACTACCGGAACATGTGAAACTTTCATTCAGCTCCGAATTATCACTGCCTCTTGGAATAACTTATAATCAAGTAAAATATGAGTAACAGCAGAAAATGATTTCAAATATGTTTCAATTTTATGGTAATAAAACTTTCTAAAACAATTATAACAAAGCTACTAACAAGAACACTTATTAAAAACAAACGTATTGAAGTTGTAGGAAGTTGAGTTTCCCATGTCTTGGTATTCCGGGGAAATATTTGAAATAGAAGATTTACAAGCTGAATTAGCAGCGGTATTCGTCAATTTCGAAGGGATTGAACACACGTGTGTAATCATTAAAGTATTTTCCTGAATAATTTTGATCATAACATTCCACATAGTTTTGATAGCAAATTCTTTGAACCCTTCACCATCTAATCTTTGCATAATAATTGTCTAAAATAAATTTAATTTCTTCATTTGTATTTTGTGCTGCACATTTGTATTTTCTTTCTTCACAAAATTCTTGAAATTGCTTCCACACACTTTTTCTGTTTCTTTTCCTGTTTTTCGTCACTGAATCTTTAATAATAAATTCTATTTCAGAGTTTTAAACATTACCAAAACGACGCATTTGAATATTATATTGATGCTCACTAGTTTTTATGGACCTAAAACAATTGCTGTCATTATCTCAAAAAAGGTAAACAAAGTGATAATTATATGGCGATTGCTTTAATTTGATCTGGGATGGCTTTAATTTGAATATATTCTTGCATAGCACTGGCTACTCACGACATGGACAGAGATGAGTGAAATAATCGACAGAATCGAATGTTGATTATCGACTGTCCTTATTTTTGTAGTTCAAATTATCCACTCTACTGTAACAGTGATCATTATTGTTATCGAAATAGTTGAAAGGGAACTTGGACCTGTCGTTACTCTTTATCCACTGGTATCGTTAGCTAATAGTATTGGAAGCGATCTAAAGACTGCAATCATATTTACGGCTGCGATGCATTCCAGACAACCATTGGCCAACCCAGGCATTTCCTGACAGCTGTTTGTGGCGCCGTGGCGTCATTTTATTCATCATTCATCCGCGGACGTCGAACCGGAAGGGGCGGCCGCGAAGACGGAAGCGCGCGCTGCCTGTGTCTACCCTTTGCATCTTTTATAGCGTTCTACAAGATGAGTGCTAAAGCCTTCGACCCTGCCCCTGCCTGGCTCCTACCTCTCTCTCCTAAAAGGAGAATCCGACGTTCAGCTTTTTGCGAGACGTTGCTCCACGAGTAGAGGAGCTGAGGGAGAGATGTAGTTTCTGAGCCCGGGCTCAAAGGAAACTCTGTCGGTGGGGTTTGGAGCATTTGAGCACAGCCTATTGTCATGGATCCGAGAAATGTTCCTTTGCCTGGCATTTGAATGTACGTGACTGCTGACGAGTTTCATTAATATTCTGATCGTTTATTCGAAATGTATACAGAAAAACAAGATCCTGTTTTTGAGCATTCAAGGAGTTTGTTAGCATCACTGATTTACCTTTTTTAACCTGGAAATACATTATACTGCACAATGTTATTTTTACAGGGAGTGAATAGTTTATTTAAAAAAAAGAGACACTAAATAAGAGAAACACTACTTGGTCTATTAGCATTGCAGAAATATTTAATAATTAAAAACTTATGTCAGTAAATTATTTACTGTTGAAGACTTTTTCAGTCAGCAGTTAGTGCCATTGATATTTTTAACTACGTTATTCCTAAGTTGCAATATTTATTAAAAATATTTTTCTCTTTGTCCCTCTCCTTCTCCCTCCCTCCCTCCCTTCCTCCCTCCCTCCCTCCCTCCGTCCGTCCATCCCTCCCTCCCTCTCTCTCTCTCTCTCTCTCTCTCTCTCTCTCTCTCTCTCTCTCTCAAAGGGGTAAAGTAAAAATTATATCATTAATTCGTTTCAGAGATAAAATGATATGTACTAATACCTGTGCGTATTATTTGGAGCGACTTCATTTTAACCTTGCCTATAGTCTTTGGGGCAATATTTGCTTGTGCTTATTTCAACGTGCTTCAAAAAGCCCTATTTTCGTTCAACTTTGCGCAATATATATAGTAATAATATTAATTTCTACAAAATGAATCCCCTACCCTTAGCTCATGGAATGTCTATTGGCATATTGAGGCTATGAGAAATGTGAACTGCGCCATTTGTAATAGTATTAATCTTTACATCAAGAAAATGTTGAAGATCGAGTGCTATCATGTTATACAGAGTATATAAAAATTCAGGTCATAAAATGATTGAATAATATTTAACAAATCATAATACGATTAAAATTGTAGTGAAATTAAAAGTCATTTTGTTTCCACAAGTGAACGCATATGGGAATGTTAAAGAACGGAGAGAAGCTGTGTGTGCAGTGAGAGGGGAGAATGCACTGGAATTTCGTGAGAGATGGACGTGTGGTATCTCGCAGAGATAAATTGTTTACTGATAGTTTGAAAAGTGAGAACTAAAGTATATTAATTGTGTTTAATTCAATTTAATTTAAGTCATAAAAAATAATCGAAATTACAAAATTTGCGCATTCTTTATACTTTGTCTGACGTGTTTGTGATCAGGACAAACCATGGTCTACTCATTAGTGTTGTATCACCTGTACCACAAACCTTGGGTTGTGGTTGTATAAAAACTCAAATCATTATCATTCGCTTTACTAATGTTGTGGCGAATTACAACAAACCATATTAATATCTACACATCAATGCACGAATATGTATTCAATTTTTAACTTATTCTTACCTCAAATGAAGCATGTTCATAAAAGTTTGTAGTAATATAATCGGAGCTACAAGGCGGAAATTAGTACAAGATTTTGTTTATTTCAAATACTAATGTTCATATATTTCGCAACTTGTGATAATAAATCAGCGAGATAGTTTGCTTTGAAATCACCTACTTTCCTGGAGGTATGAACTTTTTTTTGTTTCCTAATGTAATTTTATAGCCAAAGAATTTTATGTATATGATTAAATTTTGTTACAAAAGACGATACTATAATTCATGATTTTTAGTGATATTTAAGGAAGATATTACAATTAGGGAATTCAAGACTAATATTAAATTTTTGAGTTCCATTCCCCCGACGAGAAAAATCCTGGGTGAACCTCTGAACAATAAAGTAGCCCCAAAACACGTAGACAGCAGTAGTTACAATATTATTATATATTTTTATTTCTGAATCACAGAAAAATTCTGCTTCGGTGAAATCCCCTGAGAGAGAGGGCAGTTTTATCTGTGACCTGCCAGAAGCAGAGACTCACTAGTCCTCGGTTGCGCAAAGGGTCACTACTGCTTGAAACGCTCCACACGAACGGTTCCGATATTTTATTCACCAAGAGCGATGAACGAAGTTTCAGAAACGAAGAGGAGAAATCGTGAGAAGCGTCTGGAACATTTCATACTGCCCACTTTCTCATCGTGAACGCCGACATGAATCACATGTTTCATGGAGGTAAGAGGAATGAAAAATATTGTAAGTCTATACCATCTCGTATATAATCGAATCTTGGCTGGAGCATTTCAATAAACAGAACAGTAAATTATGTACAGTATCAACGATTCATACATAGCAGTGAGGTAAATTAAAGCGACAATATTGCAGATTCACCTCAACCGAAGAAAATCAGTGACAAAATCGTTGGGAGTAAGTATCATATATTTTCTTGTTGCTGACAGCGATTCTTCCTATCTACTGTGAGACACATAATATTGGTTTTAGAATAACAATTCATGTTTTAAAACAAAATTATGACATCGAATTGAAGGTTGGTTATTTAGTTTTGTTGTGTTTCGTGAATAATATTTGTTTTGTGGTGGCATTTGTTACATCTTTTATTCAATACCATCAATTGAGTTCAACGAAGGGCACAAATTAAAAAATACTTTAACTATCTTCTCCTCTAAATCATCTACAAATTAGTAATGAATTTTAATTTGATTAGCAATTTTAAATTCTTTTATTTGTTGTTTAGCATCTAATTCATAAATTTCATTAATTAATCACCGAACTAAGGGAAGAAGGCATCTCCACTCTTTGGAATTTTTCTGCATCTGCTTCTGCGAAGGTACATCAAATTGCTGTAAATATAGGAGCAATCTACAGTACTTCCATTGAACAAGCACCGAACTGAGGCAAAAAGGCTTCCTCTATTTGGAAACTTTCTGTTTCTGCTACTGTGTTCAGGCCGCTACCGTAGGAGAGTTCTAATTTTCCTCGTTGCAGAAACGACCCATTTTCGTTTCAATGCTTATTACGCAACATTTCCTCTTCACCCTCCGTAGTTAAGGAGAAATTAAAAGAGATATGTTCGAGTTGGGATTATAGTCAGCAGCTCGCAGCGATTTACATTGAAACAAAGAGAGGTTTTTTGCGACTGTTTTGTCAAATATCGAAGTGCACAAAAAGACTTACAATACGACGGGGTAATTATTGTTAATCACAGTCAGTCGATATTCCCCGATGTGCCATCTTATGATACATTGTTGTGACGATTCTTGAAAAAATACAGTATACAAAAACAATCCACATACGACAACAGCGCTTCAGGAACCTCTATTGAGGGATTTCTAGTAAGTTGAACAAGAAGATTTGAAGAGGAATCATTGGCGCGTGAGGTGCGTTGGCGTAGGCGGAGAGCATTCTTAAACACTCGATCACCTGCAAGGTGAGTGGCGTTGAGGCGCAACCAGAGCTGGTGCCGACGCGCAACTGTTTCCCGCAAAATCGAGGGCTTGCGATCTTGAAGCGTGGCGACCGTAGTTCTTAAACAGGCAATCTATACTATCTTAATTAACCCGGGAGAGGTCACTTCAGGCCTACGAACGTAGCGGGTCGTGAGGGAGAAAACGAGTAGCATTCGTTCATATAACATTATAAATTAATATAATTCGGTATTCAAATGACTGTTACATCCTTAACTTCATTAATCGAGCATTTTTAATTTATAATTACTACAAATATATAAAACTAGTGGAGCTAGAAAAGTACATACTTTCTCGCATTATTTCTAACTGCTATAGTATAAAACTACATAAACTTGCAAAAGTGTCTTCAACCATCAAATGTTTTTCCGCTCTGAGACCCAAACCAAGATCCTCAGAGCTAATTCGCCATCACTCATACCACCCCGTCACAGTGGATCGAGTGGATCACAGTGGACCATGTGGATCAAGCTCGTGCAGACGCATAAAATCGTAAATCTTCAAGTAAAATATACTCAAAATTCAAAATATCTGTTTGCAACTCCCGAAGACTCGAGTTCGTACAGATCGATCGGGGAACATCAATTGTGGAGAAAATCGACTGAACGGTTCAGGTGCTAGCGTTGAGCACAGAGAGACGTTTTGCCGTAACTCGATTTGCCGTATCGACTCACAAAACTTGGATTCTGGTTTACAGAGTACCTTTGTAAGGGCGAGAAAGTAAAAAATTAAACCCATTTTTATGCCTAAAACTACAGTTTTTTTCTTTTATTTAATTCAAAAGAAGTTCAAACACATTTGTACTTTTTACATGTTAATTTGGGAAAAAATGTGTCAATTTCGACGATCCCTTTTTCACACAATCAAAAGAAACGGCAACGAATACATACAGGATTTTCTTACGCTTTTCCCATTCACGGGATGATTTCACATTCATATTTCTTGAACAAATTTTACATCTTGCTTTTTTAATTTTCTTTCCAAAAACTTCTGCTTCTTGTGTTTTTTCTGAATGAAAATATAGTGCTATTTTAGATATCAACTCTCGTGGCAAATCTGTTCGTTTTGAATTCAATATAAACCAAGTATGAATTCGACGTAAACTTCCGTCTGCAAATCTTGTTTCCGGGGATTCCTGAAGTATCAATAAAGTTTTATCGTTCTGAAAGTTGATATCGCCTATTTGTATTATGTCACAGGAAATGTAGGTTATCGCAAGGTCTCCGTGGGCGTTGCGCAGGTCGGCTCTTGTCAACACGGAGCTAACACAGGAGGGCGCTGGGGAACTTTGTGACCTCAGAGGCATCCCACAGATGAAATACATATTCATACAATTGGATATCAACCGAATATCATGTGAGGATTAATGGATTTTGAAGACAAAAGATTAGGAAAAGAGTACTGAAAATCACAAGAGAATACAATGTTCTCTAATAAAATTATACATGGAAAAATTAAGCCAAGGGTCCAAATTCTCCTACGCAACCCCTCTTGGATTAAATATTGACTAAAAATATTACTAAATATTTCATCTTCAATTGTACTGAAAAACAGAAAATATTTCTTACAACAGAAATAGTCGTATACAATAAACTGGAAAATTCCGAATTTATTACTATAAATGCATCGTGATAACAAATGTCAATTAATATCATTATTTTAATCGTTTTTACACGCCTCGATATTTAAATAATCATTGAACTTTTACAGAGACTATCTACCATATTCTGTTTTGTTCTAAACTGCCGTAATGTGTAATAATCGCCTATTAACAGGGTTAATTAACTTAATATGGAAACAGTATTTCTTTCTAGCAGATTGAAAGAGAGACGATTTGATAAAGATCTTCATAATTCATTGTAATGTTTCTACCATGTCAATCGACCTCATTTTTCTTTATAAAACAAATAAATTTAAATGAAACGAATCCAGAGGCACAAAATGGAAAAACAAAAGGTGAAAAGAAGTAATTTATTAATAATTTTAGGTATTTTAAAGAAATGTTTAAATATATCTAATGCATAACTCCCTTCAAAAGGTTTCTTCATTTTTCATTATGTGATATTAAATAAAGCAATAGAAAAGGTCTCAACGTTCCATTACTTCCAAATATCTCAATCATATGAACTAAAACGTTAAATGCATTTCCGAGACCATAATAAAGATAATTTCGCTTTATGAGTCAGTCGTTTTTCTCTGTTTCCTCCCATTCGGCCCGCGCGAGGGTTGCGGCGGCGGCAGCGCTCCTGGCGGCCACCCCCGAAGGTGCCGACTAATAGAGCAGCACCCCTCGTAAAAGCGCAGCGCGCACAATAAAAGTAAGCGCTGTGATACCAACCGTGCCGCGCCAAATTACCTCAACTTTTACCCGTTCACGTAGATTTACGAGGTCGGCACCTACTTTGGGAATAGCAACAGTGGCCGCGATGGGAAATAGCGATCGCAATGGGGACGGCATTGCAACAGTGATACCGTTGCTTAGTCAAACAACTGGGAAGAGACGATGGTGGTTGAGGTGACCTGAAAGGTCATTGATGTGAAGGATGGAAGCTGCAAGGGAAGGTGGAAGCAAGCAAGTTTGGAAAGACGGGTCAAAGCAAAAGTGATGTCTGTATTTTGTGGAGGGACCTAGCGTTGGTAACCAGGCCACGTGGACGTGTGTGGGAACATAGAAGCAGCGAAGGGCTTGTTAGCAGGTTGCAGGACTGATGATGTTAGAGCTTTTCAGAGTTGTTGGAGGAGAATGTGATTGGGTTGGTGAGGTACCCTATAAGCAACGACAGTGATGGAGCAGGTGAAAGCACAGATATATGAGGCGACAGTTCAGGAAGGTTTTTGTTGTTAGAGTCTATCAATTTAGTACACGACAATAGGACAAATAAAAGGAAATCTCTCGTACTTGAATGAGTAGAGTGTCCACGCGGATGACCAGACGTTTCGAAGGATGTTGTCGAATAGTACTGCATTAAAGTTCTGATTTATAAAGCAACGTCGGAAAGGAAGAACAAGAGGAAGAAAGGACGGTGATGGATGTAGAATAGATGAAGCATAAGCAGCAACAAGCAAAGACGGGGACGGTGCGGAGAGACGGAAAAGGGGCGGTGTAAAACAATAATGAAGGGTGATGAGGCTACGTAAACAGAACCGACGAGGATAGGCGTTCAGTGAAGTAGAGTGAATGAATTCAGTATGAGGAAAGGAAGAAGAAAGGACCGGCAATGAGTGAGAATTAAATTTGGATGAATCACCTGAGGCAGCACGAGACGGGCAGAGTGAATAGGCGCGAATCGGGGAGAATGAGGAAGAAGAGGGACGAGCGAAGAAGGGTGGAGAGAGAAGATCGAAAATGAGCCAGAATGAGAAGGGAGGAAAAGCGAGTGGAGTTGGGAATGCTCGAGAATGGAGGAAGAAGAGGGACGAGCGAGAAGGGGTGGTGAGAGAGGAATGAAAAGAGGGCGTTGAATGGCGCGTGGGAGAGAGCATTGAGGAGGGCGAGGAGTGAACAGGGGGGGGCGGGCTGTGGGGTGGAGAGGGGCGAGAGGTCGAGGCGCAGCGCCCTCTGCGTCTCAAGTGGCTGCGCGACGTAAGCGTCTGCTACTTCAGTCGCCGGCGGCGATGGCAGGGAGCGGTGGTGGAGGCGGCGGCGATAGCGATGGCAGGACAGAAGGCGGTTGCGGTGGCGGATGCGGGAGCGGGGACTGGGGGCGATGCCGGTGGCGGTGGCGGTGACAGGGGCAGCAGCGGTTGCGGGGCGGGGCGGTGCCGGTAGTGGTTGTGGGGGGTGATGCCGGTGACCGTTGCGGTGGCAGGGGTGGTAGTGGTTGCGGGGGTGGTAGTGGGGCCGGGGGCGGAGCCGAGGGGCGAGCCGGGGCGGAGCCGGGGCGGAGCCGGGGGGCGGAGGGGGCGGAGCCGGGGGGCGGAGCCGGGGGCGGGTCGGGGGCGGGGCCAGGGGCGGGGGCCGGGGCGGGGCCGGGGGCGGAGCCGGGGGGGTGGCCGGGGGCGGGGCCGGGGGCAGGGCCGGGGGCGGGGCCAGGGGCGGGGCCGGGGGCGGGGCTGGGGCGGGGCTGGGGGCGGGGGGGCGGGGGGGGGGGGCCGGGGCCGGGGGGGCGGGGCCGGGGGCGGGGGCGGGGCCGGGGGCGGGGCCGGGGGCGGGGCCGGGGGCGGTGGCAGCGGCGGTTGCGGGGGTGGTACCGGCAGCGGTTGCAGAGGCGGTGCCGGTGGCGTTTGCCGAGGCGGGGGCAGGGGCGGGGGCGGCGGCAGAGGGGGCGGCGATGGGGGGCGGGGGCGGCGACGGCGGGGGAGTTGGCGGCGGTGAGGTGGCGGGAGTCGCCAATACGCCGCTGCTCGTAAACCGGTGCACAATGAACGAGGCGCAGGCGAGGCTTCATGTTTATGGAAGAACGGAGACTCGAACTGGGCTCTACGTGATAGTCGACAACTCGAACTCGCAGGAGGGGGGTGCAGCTCGCGGAAAGTTGCGACGCACTTCAGAGCCGTAACGCGCCCGGCGTCATCAAACGGGACGTAAAATTGAAGTTACGAAGCTGAAAGTACTGCTATGGGGTATATACATAATTTTTTAACGCATCGCATTCTTCTTGTTTAGACATTATGTTGCAATACGTGTTTTAACGCGAAATTGTAATCATAATGAAAGTACCCTTAAGTTGCAATAAAATACTTAGAAGGGGGATATGCAACTGGGATTAAAATACAAATTTAATGTGTAAACGTCCCCAAAATACCAGAACAAAATGTCTGGCGCCAAAATACTAATTTGTTCTTGAAGCCACCATGGAATTAACTTCAATAAATGCAGTAAAATAAATTACAAGCATATAAACACGCATAAAATAAACACTAATTAAACAGGAGGATGAAATATTTGAAAATAAAATGAAAGAAAACAAATGGATTTATTTAAGGAGGTAACAGCCTTAGTCTAAAACATTGAAGTTAACAAGCAAATATAACAAAAATATATCAAGATATCAAGTAAATAAATTCATGATAAATATGCGACAGAAAATAAGAAGTCGCAAGAAGTACGAAACAACGGAAGAAATAAATATCCGTAACTAACGCAAGTGACAAAATAGTGGGAAAACATATTGTGAATGTATTATGTATTCTGACTCTTAACGAATACACATGAAATAGGATATTGTTATTGAATGTTGGATATCATTCGAAAGTAATGGGGCTCCGTATTTAACAAGGAATGAACGAATTAACAATTTCGGTTTTTTTCACCGCTTAACAAACACTTTTCTATCACATAGCATCTCCCGTTATCCTCGCGGGGGACTCTTTCAGAGCCCATTAACGTAAAAAGCCTTGACGTACCCTGTAAACTTCACCCCTACGCCGCTGGTATTTAGCTGCAACGTAGCTGCTGGCGGGAGAGGCACGCACTGCGGTGAATGGCGCGTGAAATGAAGGCGGTCGCCGCCCGATAACCGGATTTTTAGCGTCCGCGTCGCCCCCAGCCCACGCCCGTGGCCTGTCTCCAAACGCTCTGGGAGTGGGGAGCAGTTCGACGAGCAGTGGGTCGAAATGTCTGCAAATGAAAGCATTGTTGTTTCGGTGATCCCTGTACATTTCGAACGCAAAAAAATAACATCAATCGCTATTAACGTCATTAGGCTATTATAGGGCAAATAACGGACGCGATTTAAGTTTTTACAACTCAGAGCCAAGGTTTATAACCAAGGTTATTTGTGATATCAGACGTGTGTCGGTCATTGCTTTTCGAAATAACATCTTGTATAAGAAAACGTCAATAAATCCTTTTCTTGGAACAGACATTAGTGTGCCATCTGTATCCCCATCTCGTTTGTTTAGATTGTAATTAACGGACGAAGGACTGTTAAAATCCTTAACGAACGCCTGTCTCGAAAAGTGGCTTTTCATTTCTCTGTTTGAATGTAAAGTCGATATAATAGTACAGAATAACGAAAAGAAAGCAATAAAAAGAAGCATTATGACACCTATACGGTACAAACCATTTTTTGTATCTTTAATTATTCTCAAACTTTATTTATATTACGAATTATTCGAGTGGAGATGAAAGAATATTTCTTATTTAAACCAGAAATGAAGGACATCACAAAAAGTTTTTGTTATCTTTAACGACATCACAAAAAGTTTTTGTTATCACTAACGTGTTAACTTTTTATTGCAATATGTATTTATACATAGTTTAAGAATAAATTCATTTTCGCTTATAGGCTCATTGTACTTACTATTGCATCCTTCCATGAGGTCCTTTCATTACTTCATTTAACAATTGTACCAATTATTCACTTACATTTCATATAATTCATTGCATCAATCTGTCTCGAAAACTTTGAATAGCATTGCACAACAGTACAGGGCCAGGGGAAGAGATAATGAAATGGTTTGCCTTACAGCTGCAAGCTTGGGTTCTGATAGCACAACTCTGAACAAACTGCCGTGTTTCCATTCCACTTCCCTCTCTATTAGCCATTTGCTAAATTACGCAGCAAATAAAAGCTAAAAGCAGTTGATTGTATTGTTTCTTTAAAATGTTCTATTCAGTTTACTCCCAAACATAAATACTGTCGATATAAGCTTTAAAAAATGTGATTTTAATTTTAAAGCAAAAACATCTAACCATTAGAAGTACGAAATGAAATCACTCCCTATAAACCCATTAAGTTTAAAGGAAAATATGAGTATTTTGATGTAAAGTATTGTAAGTGACGTTTCCTCTGTAAGTGACTGGAACCAAAATTCTAAGCAAATAAAAATCGACAGATGGGCAGACAGACAGCATTGAGCTGTATGAGGAATGCGAGTGAATAGAGTAGAAACCCATAACCAAGTCATTATTTTAATTTAACTTCTAATTTTAAGTACACCAAAATAAAATTTAAAAACTTCGAAAAACGTTTCTCACATTTTATTCACATGCATTTCAATTAATTTGATCACTGGTAAAACTCCATTCCCTCGTAATTTTCCTCCGATATTCTCCATCTTTTCTGGGCGCACCCCTTTGCTATCGATGGCTAGTCGTGCAGAATCTACAATTCCGAATAAAACCACGTTGAATAGGGCTGCATGTGCAATATAATCTCACAGGTCTCTGCTTATTGATAATAATCGCTTAACATTTGGTTGTTTTAATTTTTTCACAGTATTGTGCATTCACAATGAAATGTGCAGCTCAGAACCTGGCTATGCGAAATTGAGTTAGAGTTATATTCAGTTTTTATTGACATGCAGAAAGGTCAAACTGTTCGCTCGGGTCCAGTAACTGCTGTAACAGAAACGCATACATTGATAATAAGTGTAAAATGTGTAAACTGAAAAACTGAAACAAACGCTATAGTAGGCGTTTCAAAAGTTAGAAAACATATAGTCACCATTAAATGTATGTTTATTGGATAAAAGGAAATTACAAAATGTAGGAGAATAACAAAATAAAAATTAATATAAGTTTTTAAGGCAATACGTTCTAAGAGAATAAGGACCAGCGATTACCTTAATGTGCGTCAATAGACTGAAAAACCAGCTAACTGCAATTTTCATTACAGTATTCATTACTGTATTAGGTTGAAAGGTCATTTTAGTGAATCTTTTATAATCAAATTAATCTTATCTGCCTTTATTATCTCCTAATATGCCTGAATTACTTTTTCAAAAAAATAATTACACGATTTTATAATTTTCAAAAATTATTTAAGGAGAATTTTTTAAGGTGAAAGTTTGAACTATGTTCAGCCTCGTACAGCATTTCCATATGGGCACGCTAGGCAGATAAGGTTCTATGTTTAAGTGAATTTATTTCTGTAATAATAATAATAATAATAATAATAATAATAATAATAATAATAATAATAATAATAATAAATATACCTAAAAAGTATATGAGCAGTATGCATAATAGTTATAATTACATTGAATTTTTAATTTCAAAAGGGAAAAATAAATATATAAACCATTACATACTATTGCACTTCATACATAATTTCATAGAAACTGTCATACATGCGGTAGAACACTTTCCTGGAAACGAAAGAAAACCTTAGGAAAGCAGAAAAACGCCACTTCTCCCTTAGAAAGGAACCAATCGAATGTTTGTGATCACGAAGAAAATAAATCAAGAATAACGCACGAAGGCTTTTATCCTCGGGTTTCAGAGCGGGAGGGAGAGAGAGAGAGAGAGAAGGCAAGAAGAAGGCACAGCGACACGAGAGAAACAGAGCATGATGAAAAGTGAGGGGGCAGTATCAACAGATGGGGAGGGGAAGCGAGCGACGGGGCAAGCGAGCGAGGGACTAAAGCGGATCACCTCGAGCCCTCACGTACGAAGAAGAACAGAGACGAATTTGGGGGAAAATAGGGATAAAAGAAAGAGGGTAGAACCGAGGAACGGGAAAACAAGGATTTTATTACATCGGAGCGAATTTTTTCTTAACAATTCTTGCCAAAAACGCTCATTTCTTCCTGTAGTGAGAATTCAAATTAAGTATGGTTTAAGGTAGGGATCCCAGAATTAAGAAAAGTTGCAGAGAATAAACTTCTCCCCGTTACACGTCATACGGTTTTTAACTGTTTTTGACGTAAAATAAATAAATTAAAAATAAAGAGAAACATATGGAGAAGTGAATGGAGAAGAGAATATTAAAGTGAGAAAAGAGAATAAAAACAAAGAGTAATGATGGAAGATTGAAGAAAGAAAGAATTAAACCTTTAATCTTGCTATATTTAAGAAAAGTAACAATAGTAGACGAAAATCACTTGGAAATCGTTAGCTCAGGGTACAAACGTTTGTCACCACGTTTTCGTTTCGTGTGCCAACACTTCATTACAACTTCGATAACAACAATTACCCTTAGTATTAGAAAAACCTTTACATTTTATAACATCTGCTTTATTTGTATTTTTTACTCAAACATTCGGCAAATAAAATTGTACATACATTTATGTCCTGTAAAGAAACCTTCCAGTAATGGTTCATTCTAAGTATTATTTTTAAATAATGTCCAAACATAAAATGGAAATACATTACTATTATAATAACTGTAATACATTGTACAATGTTACAATGTGACAAAATGAAAATGATAAAATCTATATTAACAATTGCTACAAACGTTTATTATTCATAATGTGGTTTTGGTCAAGAAATATATTATTTTCAGTCTTCTTGTCATCATGCTATTGTCCAAGATGTTGATGCCCAGATGATCAACATAATTTTCGAGTTTCTTTTTTTATTTGACCGATTCGAGAGTAATATCTTCTTAATCTTTACATGGTTGGTGAATTGTATAAAATATTTTACGCTAGCTGCAAAAGATGGGAAGAAGTTTAGTGTTCTTGTTGTGAAATGCCAATTGGAACGTTCTTAAACTCGTGTCGTATAAAAATTCACTCATTTGCAAATTTTAATTTGCATCTTTCTCGAAATATCGTCTCTGCCTGAAACATTTTTACCTTCCCACCTGAAATGAGAAGAACGTGCAATATATATTATGTAAATAGTGAAAAGTTCATTACTATCCATAAACATTAATTTACTTTCTCCTCATAAGAATCTATTTTATTCTTTCAATTACTTTAGTTGACCTAAAAATATGTCTTTACCTCAGAGGGTTACATAGCTTCGGTCACAAAGTGTCACATCTGTTTCTTTGGAATGTCCAGTATAATTTCTTTTCACCTACTTTCAATGTTAAATCGTAACTACATTTTAATGCATATTTATCACTGAAGACCATTTATGATTTTGAATTGCTATTTCAAAGGCATAAAATAAAGAAATAATTTAGCATAAGAAATTTTAAAACTCTGGGCTTTCAGGAGTTAACTTTTGAACATATATTATTTTCATAATGTATTATTAAGAATAAAACGATTTAACGCTTAAATATTCCTCTTACGAAAATCTCGAAATAATACGTATACAAGTTTCAACGATGACTACGTAGAATCGTATGCCCAAAGTTTGGAGAAAAAATACTTTTTAATCTTATTATCGATATTTTTACTTTCTCGCTTAGTAATTACATAGTATACAGAATGTTATGAACTACGCAAAAGAAAAATCGATTTTTGACAAAAAAATAAAGCTCGTATTGTAGGTTCTTAATACCGTTAAAGTGGATCGTTCTTGATTCTGTGTCTTACTAAATTACTTGCTCTAACAAGTTAAGTGATTAAAATCCACGTTTTTTTGGGTTTTGATTTCGCAAACCGTCAGTGATCAACGCTATGAGCTTATCACAAGTAGAATTTTTTTTAAAATTGATATTTCCTGATCGATCTTGAAGTTGTCGAGGCTCCTTGAATTCGAAACTAACATTTCAATATTTGACGCTACTTTGCATGAAGCCTCAAGAACATTTCCAATTTTGTCTCAGAAACAGCTCCAAATTTTATGATTAAGATTTTTTATCGGATAGAGCAAAGCACGCGTATAATATTCTTGAATGTGTGCGCTATTTCTATTTATTGAATTCTCTGAATTGACGATAATTACAAAACTTAAAAAATTTTCGGCTTCTTCCTATGAGTACAATATTGAAAATAGAGATGTTTTCGGAATGAAATCTGTTATATCTTTAAATGAGGTAATGTACAATTTTTTTCAAAACAAGTAATTTTCTCGTAATATTGCGTGAAAGAAAGGCGATTTAAGAAACAAGACTTTCTCAAAACCGCTCAAATTTAATTATCTGAAATTTTTGTAGGGATAGTGCTAAGTACCCTCAATAAAATGACGGCATTTTAAAACATTTTTTTTAAATTTTTGAAAAATTACACATATAATTTTTATGTATCTTTCACGTCGTTAATATTTACATTATCAGCAGTTTTATACATTAATGCATTTGTGAGTACAAGTGCTTGAGCTAGGGCTTGGGCTTGCGCTCAAAATTACGCATTTTCAACACTCCTCAAGCAGAATTTTCTCAAAAATGGCTCCGATTTTTCAATAATAAAAAAAGTATAACTTCTTCTGTCATATAATGTTCTTGAATTCAGTTCTCATTTTTACTATTAGGAGATCGAAAGATTGAGAAAATGTTTTTTAAAATATCTCGGGGCTGATGGGTAGCATTTGAGAAGAGAAGAGGGTGTGGCAATACTAGAAAGCTAGCTTAGATGAAAAAATGCGAAAGAGTCTTTGCCACTCTGTGACACCGCTAGCTTTTACTTGGTAGCTTAAGTGCTTTGATGCCTGCCGAATGATAAGTACCGGTGATGGAGTTCTGAGCAACATGTTTCTGGATTGCATGCCACTACTTCTTAGTGTCTAGGAATACTTTAAGATAAAACATCCACGAATGTCTCATTTTCCAGAATTTTTATACATTTCCTCAATTTAATGTCAATCTAAATGCTCAAAAGGCGATCTTTCACGAACATGAAAATCCGTGAATTTTGTTCGCACAATAGAGCACACTCCATAAGAGCTTCATGACAACGAAGGAAACACATTTATAGTTTTCGTTATTACGTTTCTTTCGTCTTATGTGCAAAAGTTTCAACATAAGCAACATTTTTTAACATTACTCATGCATAGTAAAATGTCTTAAATACCACTTTGTAGAAAGAAGCCGAATATTTAAAAATAAAGTAACAGGAAAATAAAAAAAAGAATCATTTTATACACAATGAAAAGCACGAAAATACCTCACCTTTAATTCGTATTTTATTTAAGTCTTCTTTGCGGTATTCAGTTTGTTGCATCTACTACATAAATATTTAATTTATTATACGTGCACGTTTTCTTCAACCTCGAAAATCTACCCCTACTTCTTTACCAACATCCAAGTTAAATTCAGCATAAATGATTGCAACAAGTGTTGTTAAGAAAATCTGTTAACAGAAATATTCTCTCCTGTGTAATAGAATCTATTTTCATCGAAAAACGAGCTACAGATTTGAAACAAAAGTTGCGTCTGCAAAATAATCACCCCCCCCCCCACACACACACACTTCTTATACATCTAGCGAAATGAGGGCTTAAGAAAACGTGTACGGATAATATCACACTTTGGTAAGAAATTATGATGATTCCCTTGTGGCAACTTAAGTATCAAACCTATGAATCTCGCTTAACGCGCAATTGTGTAGACAAACAAAAAAAATCAATCAATCCCTTTTGTACTGTTGGATAAGATAAATCATCAACCAAGAACGTACATTTCAAAATATAACCTCTCCCAGATGTAAACTACTATTAATTTTAAACAAAAGAACACCACAGTACTTTCACAATAATACTCCGAGGGATAACTTGAATTTATTGCTCCAGGGGGAGATCGTTAGAAAGTAAGATTTATAAATTACAATCTAGAAATCTATTAAGAACCTGGTTAAAAGCACGTAATGATGGAGAAAGACGAAGGGTGAAGAAGGCAGGAAGAGGGGACCACCAAACAGTTCGTGGCGAAGCAAATGTGAGAACTGGAGGAAAGGGCGTTCCTACAAATCATGAGCGGGAGGATGGAGAGGACGGGTTGAGTGGAGAGAATAAATTGTTTGTAATTAATCGCAGCGTGTTCTCGGGTGTATATTCCACCAAAATCTCTTCGCGCACTGTCCGGCTCTTTAATGCGGAATAATTTATGAACTGTGCGGCAGCTAAAGAAGAGAATGGTGCGAGCATAAAGAGGTGCCTTGATAGGTGCGTTTTCGTATCACACTAAATCTGATTTGCTTTCCTGAAATGTGAGAATAGGTTAAGATATTGCCCAATTTGTTGTGAACACTTTCCTGGTGCTTTCATGTTAACGTAATTAAATTGTCTCTCATCAACACGGGATTAATAAGTTACGAATGTGAATCACTGGTTTACTTTGCAAAAAATGTATCTGTAATTCTCTGGCGATACTCAAACTGCTTAGATATGTCATATAAATATTTAATTCAAAAGGTTATTCAGATATCAGCGAAATAAAATGCAATAATTTAATTTTTTCAGAGAACTGAGTAAAAAGTTGACAATCTGTAGAAGTTTAGCAGCAGTTACAGAATTTCAAATTTTACGGCACAATTGTAGTGATTTTCAGAGTAATTGTCAAAACAAGGATTTATAGTAGCAGATTTATTGATCAAGTACTTGTAACTCATACGTATGATCAAAAATACTTATCTCAACCTCAAACACAGGAGTTGGGTTACAGATTTTAGATTCAATGGATTATGTATCCCTTCTAAACCACATATCCTTCTTCTGAAGGCTACAATTCCTCACCATCCCAAAGATGGATTCTTTAGGAAAACCGAATATCATGAAATTCTGATTAATTTATTGAATAAAATGTGTATGGAAATTAATAAGGATATATTTCTGTAGATTCAAAAAAAATAGTAACGATACGAAATTGCACTGAAGAACTAGTTGGGCATTGGTCGGCGTGGATAGATGGACGATTGTAGAAGGCTTTGTCTTTGGAATTGTGAAGTCGACAGAAGACTTTTCACTGTATTTTCGAAAATTCAAAAATAAGCTCTTAAGCAGTCGAATTGTGTAAATTGGATACTCTTTTTATTTCTAAGTTGATTTTTCTTTCTGAACAAATATATTCATTCCTTTTGTAAATAATAAATAATTTCCTTGTTTCTCGAGTGTTTGCATGTTTCTGCAAAGCAAATGTTTGCCTAGAGAGCATTTTTTCAAACAAACTTTCGAGTGTTTATTGCGGCTTAGCCATTCAGAATATCCAAGTAGTTTATTAGGCAAAATATGCTTAAAATTGTCTTAAGAGCTTATTTTCGAATTTTGGACGTTTTCATCCCGAACACCCGTATGTGTATGTATGTATTGAGCCGAAGCCAAATGTATGCCCCACCCGAAACATCGAATTGAAACGTTGGCTCAGGCGGTCCGCGAAGTTTAACGTCACCGCCTGACGTCGGCATGGGTCAAACTGAGTGAAACCCACACTGGTTAATAATAAATTCGTAAGATAAGATCAGGAACTAAATCGCGTCATTGGCTCCCGAGGCAAAAGCGAGGGAAACCGCGGTCGGGATTTTTTTTCCGTTGAAAGAGGGGAATTTTCGAAAATTTCTGGAAGAGAGTGGTCGAGAACTGTTAAATTCTGTGGGAGGAATAGTCGATCAGTGCAAAGTGTTTTATGGTGTGCTATACATCGCCTCACAAACTTTTCTGTTCGGCCTTTACGCCGGCTAGTAAAGGGTAATAATCCTTGCACGAATTCTGGCATCTGACGAGGTGGAAACAAACCACTGTTTCATGAACATGAAATACGCACATGAATCACGTCACTTCTAGTAGTCGAACAGAAGAGAATTGTGTTGCGAGTGGGGGGAGGTTTCGAGCGAAGAAGTACCGGTACGAAGAAAAACTGCAACGTGCGCCACCACCAGTGGATTTAGAATCTAACGTTGGGGCCGTTTTTAACTGATTCGTGCTGTAGAACTTGAAAGAGCACGATCGACCACTAGCATTTCTCAATACGCTTCAATAGCTGCGACGAAAATTCAAGAACACGCAGTTTCCGAGCAACGCGCTTTGAGTTTTCTCAAAGGCGAGTCAGAAGAAATGAAGTGCGAGCGTTTGCAGCCGAGAAGTGGCGAGCTCAGCGTTGGATCCAGCCGACCGGCATCGCATTTGGTTGTTTGGGAGGAAGGTTCCCAGCAACCAAGTCCGCGAGGGTCTACAGAAGTATCAACCGCCAGCGAGTCGAAGCCAGCGCGTGCCTGACCGTGAGCTAAGGTCGCCGAGACGGAGTGCCGCCCGCACGCTTCGGAGTCCCGCGGTAGCGACGCCCAGGCAGCCCCGCAGAGTACATTCACCCCTTCCGTGTTGCAGAAGTGCGAGTACCCGTGTGGACAAAGACAGGGATACTTAAAATCTTACATAATTAAGTTGTTACTACCCAAATTGATTGAAATATTAAAGAACTGATTTAATTGAACATTTAAGAAATTAAATTTAATGAGAAACAAACACAAAAATCTGCATTTGTAACGAAAATATTACGAAGTGTTGCTTGTCATACTTGTGTGCATGATATTGGCGACATTATTAAGTGAAGTGTTTAATCTTAATGTTAATTGTGGATAACCATGAGCTCATAAAATAGATATTTTGGCAAACTTAATTTAGTTGAGGCATAGGTATTATTGACATTCGCTTCAGCTGGTAGCCGAAATAAAGATTAATTGTTAAATAGAGAGTTCAGATTCTGATGGCGGACCGGCAGTCAACTGTCGGAGGTAACGCCCACACGGAGCGAAGCTCACTTGGGGATAACGACGCCTGATCGGAAGAGTTGGAAATCCACGACGCGCCGGGAATTTTGACAGCGTATCCCGTGACTATGTATGCATGCATGCATGTATGTATGTATGTTTACAAATAGATTTTAAGTAGGAACCATATAAGCTCTCAAAGTGAGTTCATTTGTACCTGGTACATAATTATTATATATCAATTTCTTTTACTTAAAACATAAAAGGTAGAAGAAAGTAATTTATTTTAGTGATTTTTTTTTACTTCATTTCTTTACTTACATCCTAAATGTAAAAAAAAATTAATTCAGCTTATAAGAATTTCTGTTTACATCAAATAGACTCGTGAAGAAGAGGAAGAGTGCTCTTTGTAACGTGGAGAGACAATAATGTTTCAGAAAGTTTTACTCTACATTTCAATACAATTCCTAATCTAAAATGTTTGTTTATTAACCTTTTGGCTTCCAATAAGTGCAAATATGACTGTCCAGTTTTATTTTAGACAAATAAATCTAATTACAACCCAAAAAACAGAAGATAGTGGAATATGAATTTTTTTCATATAAAATGGCCTGCCAATTGTCCAAATTCATTTTTTTCCCTTCGCGAATTCAACTGAATTAACCGACAATGACTCATTCTTTACTTTTCTGATCATAGTGGAGACAAAAGGTCAGGAGACATCAGGATTTCATGTACATTTTTCTAAATAAATATATTTAATATTGCTGTATTACATTTCACAAGAAAAGGAGGAAACTTATCAAATTATTTTCCTATAAAATGTTTTTAAATTTTTTTCTGTTTTTGAAGAAACTTCACAATCACACAAAAAGACTATTAGTTGATTAGATAGCTCAGTGAATTCCAACCTCTCCAGATCAGTGTGTACCCCTTAGAACTACTCGGCATATGCAAGAAAGGTTTTTTGTTGAGAAAAAAAACAACTAATGATGTTATATGAATAGGGAGAACCTTATTACACCTCTTTTGTTAATAATTATTTAAATTATAACAATTAAAAATACTGAAATTATTTACAATATCTGATTGTTTCTATTCTAAAATAAATACAATTACACTTACAGCCATGACTGAGCCGAGTTATTGGAGGGGGTGTCGGGCCGGACCTCTTACTTTAACTAACATTTTGTTATAGAGTAAGTACCAATAACTAAACAGCAAACACCTATTATTTTTTTCTTTTCAGAAAATCACTGTATAATACCTACTTGTGAAAGGTTATGCGGCTTCCGTTCTCAAATTTGTTCGTGTACATGCCGCACAACTCTTCACCATCTTATTTCAAGAATATTTTCATCCACTGAAATAATGTATATATACTGCAGAAAGCAGCCAAAGACCAACACTAAATCGCATTGAAACGCAAGAAAGTCCAAGGTTTGGTTTGGTTTGGTTTTTTCGTGTTTCCGTGCGCGTCAACTGCTTTGGTCATTAGTCCCGTTAGT
Source organism: Teleogryllus occipitalis (assembly GCA_011170035.1). Classification (NCBI taxonomy): domain Eukaryota; kingdom Metazoa; phylum Arthropoda; class Insecta; order Orthoptera; family Gryllidae; genus Teleogryllus; species Teleogryllus occipitalis. The sequence continues at coordinate 34,502 of BLKR01010955.1, forward strand.
GTAGTGCATGTTTTTTCTCTCGAGAGATGGCGGTGGTCTTCTCCCGCTGGATGGCGAGATCCGGCGCCGACCTACCGTCGGCTAGTGGGGTTTCCCCCTAACCAGGACTCTACCACAAGCAGGACACCGCCCCAACCGGGATAAGCTCTAAACTCCCGACCGGTCTCCCGGAATATGTGGTAGTGTAGTGCATGTTAGTGTAAGTGCGTGTGTAAGGGGAGAGGATAGGACAAGGAAGAGTAAGGACAGATCGCGCGCGGTCCGTGGCCCGTTTGTTAGGGTACTGCTCCTGCATTCGCGTGGTGTTGATCGGAGAAACCACGGAAAACTACCGATCAGAGCAGCCGGCCGCTAGACTGTTTCTTCCACGGCTAGAACGTTTCTTCCACTGCAATGGCGGTGGGCAACCTCTTCAAATTTTTCCGCGCCGCTCTCAGCAGCAGTGCTCTCAGGGAGTGTATACTAGGATTTATTCAACTTAGCATCGCACGGTGATGCGCGAAAGAGGGGGAGGGAAGGCAAACTCCAATAGGGAGCCATAAAAGTCGGAGTATCCTAATAGCACATTCGTGTATTAATATCCATCATCGTTTCATAATGTACTATTTGGGGTTTATTATTTTCATACTAAAATCTGAGGCAAGCATAGAGGAAAGGGAGAAGTTAACAAATCGTATAAGAGATAGGATGGAGCATTTCTGGGGTCTTTGGAAAATTAAGCTTATAGCAAAAACCGGGTAAAGGCTGTTTAATAACTAGTAAGTGATTGTCGTGTTCATGAAAAAGTGCAATGATGCAATGCGTAGAAAAGAGGGAGCTCCCACAAATTCTGTTATTGTTTGAAAGCTGAAGGAGAAGACATGACCATTTATTAATATTATGTTGTAATCGTGTGGTGGATGAAGCTAGGAGTATTAGTAGTTTTGTAGTTTTGTTTATAACATTATTCTAGTTAGGGTGTAGGCCAAATAGGCGACCATGAAAAATTAGTACTTCAATCGCAATCCTAAGTAATTTGTTACTGTTTAACTGCTATTTTGTAAAGCATGGTCCATCTTTAAAGTTTCAGTGATCTTAGGTTTAATCTAAGTAAAGTGTTTGTAATAAATAATTGACTTGTTCATGTTATCATGTCTGACTTTCAATGCTTATCATCCCCAACCATAAACCCATTCGCGAGCATGAACATCTGTTCCTTAGATCCTCACTTCAAATAAACACTTTGTTTTGGCGAGCCAACCATTGGTTCGTTACAATGGTTTGTGTGTGTGTGTGTGTGTGTGTGTGTGTGTGTGGTATTTTTGAAAGGAAATGCGCTATTTAAACGTGTGGAATTTGGCGCTGGAGTCTTGATGATGCGACAGATAGGCATGCGTGATCTGGGGAAAGGGAACAGACGAGAAGAAAGATAAGTCATGAATGCATTAGCATCATAGACTGACGACTGAAACAGTGTATTTTTTATTTGGTTTATGAAAGAAAGATGAAGGCCTTTAATGGGCTTAAATTCGATGTAATGCTATTTAGTTTCTTATTCTTTTGTTCAATTTTCTTTATTTCAAGTAGAAAAGTAATTAATATATTTTTAATTTGTTCAAAATAGAAACTCATCATGGTATATTTTTAAAGGTAATTGGAACTTCATTTAACAATTAATGACCATTTTCATTACATAAATGTTCAATTTTATCTGCATGGAGACATTCCAAAATGCTAATCTATGTCCTGAGAAATAGTGAATTTATAATATCTATGCGGTGTATCGAGATGGAGTCGGGAAAATACATAGTATAAATATTTCGTTACTTGATAATTCTCTTATGCACTTGTCTCTCTGCAGCGGTTTGCATTGCTGTTTTGTGTTGCAAGCCCGCTGTTAGCCCGGGAGATGGCATTACAAAAATGCCATTCATTCCACCCCGTTTCATAATTCGTACGCGGAATTTGCGGGGTAGATTAAAAAGAATGCCATTGGTCTGCCGGCCGGCCTGGTGACAGTGCATTTGGATGCTTGGAAACTCCACAACTTGTTACTTAATTTGTTTACCATAAACATTAATTTGTCGTCGGTCTCTCACACATCGATAAAACTTGTGTGATGATTTATTTATCCGCAACTCTTCACTCCTGTCTGATTTACTGTGCTCCTCTGAACAAGTGGTAAACAATTTTTCGTCATGGTAATTTATCAAACTCGTACACAAAATTCATACGAATCAAAATATAAAATATATTTTGCAAGGTTTGGGTGCCCCTAAGGGTCGAGTGTGCCTCTGTCTGATCGGTAGACCAAAGCCACATTAACTTACAGATTACGTGTACGAACGTGGTAAGATGAATTGCTATTTCTGACGCGCACTTCTGGAGGTTTGGTTACGTAGGATCGTAAAACAGGAGCAATAATTGAGCTTACTTTCCATAAAGGTAGATCCAACCCACGCAAAAGTCCATGCAAGGTAGATATTTACAATATTGTAAATTGATCGATTTCAATAACATTTTAGCACATTATATTATGATTCGGATAATGTTCCATACAGTTTACTGAGTCTGCGGAAATTAACAAAATTGAATAAGGAAACTTGATAGAGAAGCAGAATACCGTACTTCTTATAAGTACTCTCTATTTTACTAATTAACTACGTGCGTAGAAATTGAAAGAAAACTCTGAAGATTCCTGCCATGTGAAAGATATTTATGTTTTCTTCAAATACCCAAAAATTTGGCAAAATGTCAATAATGAAACAGTTTCTGTTTGGACTGAAAAGTGCAATAATTAGATTGTATTATTCCACCTGCGCATACCGACTGAATAATCAAATTCAGTTCCTTACAGCTTACGGTGTCAGGCATGTAAGAGTCTCACGTCATGACAGCAGCGCTCTAAGGAAGAGGTCGCTTGATATTAAATATTTGTCACTCACGTGTTGCTTTACTGAACAGAAACTATTTTGATGTCCATGGTATAAAACTGTTGCACTGCATATATACTATACCAT